>SRMA01025659.1:267732-406536 GCA_007224835.1 Danionella cerebrum
GAGAGAAAAGAGCGTCAAAGTTCAGGAGAGAGAGTCTCACTCAGTCAGCTCCGAAGGAAAATTGCATACTGAGGCTTAGGCACGCCCGGCTTTATACCCGGCTGATTGCTAATCAATCACCTTCGCCTGCAAATTAATTTGCCCGTTAATATGTTCGTCAGTCGCTCTCACGGTGATTCGCTCCCATTCAGTCGGTCTAATCCCGACTAACGTCTCCGGGACCGACTGAAAGGGAACTTAAGATTAATGTCACATCCTTTGAAAAGGTAATGTAAATAAATACATAGTGCAGGAAATCAGTGTAAAATAATCAATTTGTCCATTTTTAGAGACTAAACACTTTCACTCGACCATGCTGTTCAAACTAAATATCTAAATATCTTAGATTTCTTTTACATAGCACCAAAAAATGTAGCATTCTGGTCACTGTTGTTTTGCTGCACAAGTTATGGTCAGTTAAATCAAATGGTGACCCCGAGAAACTGTTAAAAGTGGAATTAGAACACGTTACAGCTACAAACTAACTACAAACCAAATGTAAACGTTGGGAGCATTGAGAAGCAGTTGGCTTCACCAGGTTTGATGGTCTGTTACTGAGTGTGAAAAACAGGAGGAGCTTGAGTGTGTTTGCTGGAGTGTGTATTGTGTGTGTACACATTGGCAGGTGCATATTGTCCTGAGCTTCTGATTAATTGATTGTTTACTGTACTCACAGGTGTTAAATTCTCTCTCACATGCGGCAGATGGCAATGCACAAACTCGACAGCAAAAGGCCGTGAAAGGTGGGGTGGGGGCAACGTGAGCAATGGCTGGATGATACAGAGCTTAAAATGAACCTTTTAAATGAATATCAGTTATCAGAGTCATGCCAAAGTCTCATGTGTATGGTTCAGAAGGTACCTACTCTGACTGCTCGCAGCCCTAAGATGATACAGTAGATAGTACTGGATAAATTGGTTTGTGCTGGATAATTTCAGTGATGGATACATTTTCTGGTTGAAATGCATATTTCTTTTGTTGTTGTTGTTGTTGTTAACCAAAGACAGGTAAATAAAGAGAAAGTGGTGATGGGAAAGGCCATCCGGGGTCAGGAAAAGAACCTGGGTCACCAAAGAGTATAGGTTTAGTTTAAAACCCAATACAAGACCAGAACTAGCTGAAAACATCCCTAATCCCTATTTTCAGCAATATTTATCTCTTTTTATAAAACTCAATTGCATAAATTGAATCTACTCAGACATAAAGGAGCTGCCAGTAGTTTGAGCAGGTGCCTACCACCTCATATTAATGGTTTAACATGTTTTGTTATGTCATAGGAAGGTGTGATAATATATAATGTTGCTGTTTTGGACCATTTTGTGTTGTAAAGCATTACGGTGTTAAGACTATCTGGTTTTTTTTTTAACAATGGGAACAAATTCAAATCTTTACACATCATCACAAACAACAAAATTATAAAGAAATCACTCAACATTCCAGAATACCATAGATTCAACAACAACAACTCAATAAGTTTACTATAACACAAACCACATAATTGCCAGTAGGGCAGTTGGCATGAAGCAAGTGTATTTCCCTTTAAATCCTGAACTTCACCTGGATCAGCAAAATGTTTCTGTCCTGAAATGGTGTCTGTTGATGATGTCAACAATGAATTGAAGCCAACAAGCAAAAACAACCGTCCTTGGATTTGGTTTAATAGCAAACCATTTTCATTGCGATTTCGCTGAATGGTGTCGATCACTTATTTCCAAACAATCCTTCGCTTGAAATTCATGTCATCTTCCCTTAAGCCATAGTTTGTTACCAAGCATCTTCAGGTGACAAGATCAGAGAGTGCAATTGTGAGCTTCCACAAATGAGACAATCCAAGAGAGTGACAGGCAACAGAGAGTGGAAGGTTAGTATCTTTGTAGGTAATCTCTCTCGTAGGAGAGCCTGTAGGTTTTATTTTCTAAAGAATTTGATTTACTGACCCTCATTCTCTCCAATGCCCCTAGCTTATCTTTTGTAGATGTTCAATTTTAGCGAACAAACGCTTTCATCTAACTTTATCAATAACAGCGATTGACTATCCAATAGTGCTACGGGCCTGGGGGAGGCGTCATTTCTTGTGAAAGATTATGTTACCAGGTCACAATCCGAAAGGTAGGGAAGATAATTTCCTCACACACCCAAATGAAAACCACTGAGCAAACAATGACAACGGTGAGGATAAAACCTAGGGTGTAAATCTAGAGAACTATTTCAATGTATCTAGTGAAATAATACATTGAAATGATCTTGAATTTGCAAAAATCTGCTTTTTCTACCAGTTAAAAAATGGTTTGAATAGATTGCTTACATATATATTCGGATATTTATGTATTACATATCTCTAATGTATTATAGAATCACTGCCTAGTATCACATGAAATAAAATCGTGCATTCTTTCCTGTGCTTTCCTGACTCCTCTCTCTACTTTCCGAGGCCGGATTTGGTCTCTTCACCGTATGGCTGACCAAGACAAACTTGTGTTGATTATATTCCAAAAGTGAGCAATGACACTTTGATTAAGAACCCCACAAATATTACTTTTATTGAATGTATGAAATGTGTGTCATTTAGACATCTTTTCAAACCACCTTTAAAAAACACCTTGGTAGACAAATAGCTTTTCAAAATGAGAAAAGGCTCATCAAAACAAACAATGATTACAGCTCAAGTTGGAGAAGCTTCAGTGAGATTATCTGACATACTGTGAGCTTAAGCAAATTATTGAAATTAGCCAACACAAAGGTTAATGGTGTAAAAGCCATTATAGACCTCGTCAATGATTTACAGATGAAATCCTCTCAAAGGTCAGCTAAGTAGTATGGACCACATGTCTAAGAGAACATGACAAGCGCTATATTCACAAAAACAATTCACTACAAGACATTTTAAGAGACATTTCCACAGAGACTGGCATGATTCAGCAAATTGTTTGTATTTTGAAAACCATTCAAAAAATAACTGTAAAAGGACATCTCCCCGCCAATGCCATTTGGGAGAAAGGAAGTGTTTTGCCAGGCTCTCGCTGTACCACAGAATGGTTGACAGTTCCACCCACTTTTGTTTTAACTTTTTTCAAACACCTGGAAGAACAAAAGAGGGCCTTTGATCATGGGAAATCCCTCACGATTACAGCAGTGCTTCAGTGGCTCAGATCCATTCTGAGTCTGAAGGAAAATGCTTTAAGAGCTAGAGAAAAAGAGAAAAGAAAAGGGGGTGAAAAAGACATGAAACAAAAGGATGAAGAGCATCCAAGAAAGATAAAGAGGGAGAAATATATTGGGTGCTCTGTTTAGCAGGCTTCCAGTAACCCAACATGAGGACAAATACAAAGAGGAGAAGTACATCCAGCTCTAATCCTGTTCTCCATCCTGGCTCAATGGTCCAGCCTAGCAAACACCAACATATGCACCGTGGTGAGAAAGAGATTTTAAAGAAATCTGAAAAAGTGGTTGCTACCCCACAAATGGCAGAACAAACCATAGGAAGAGCTCTGCATTGTCATCCAAACAGTAACGCTTGTGTAATCTCTGTTATTCTCCTGCTAAATTAATGCCAAACAAATGCTTATTCTCGTCAGCAGAAATGCCAGCTCACACCCAGCTCCATTTCTCACCTGTCTGAGCACATTTGCCTGCGCTGCCGCTCACCTGCACAGATGCTTTTCACGCTCTACGACTGACAAAGACAAAAGTCAGCGAACGAAAAAGCTATTAACCTTCCTTTGCAACGCGAATGCTGCAGCACGTAGATGCAGTGCCCTATTGAACAAGCTCATTCCCACGCTACCACTATAAAAGGCACGGGTCCAAGAAGGCCAATGCCCAGCTTGGAGTCACTCTTTTGGGATAAGCTGTTTGAGTAGCAGGGGGCCTAAGATCTGCCTCAATACACAGTGGCTCATTCAGTGATGTGTCAAAAGAGAATTTTGAGTTACCCTCTATTAGAAACTTTGCTGATTTGAAGGTGCACTGTGAAATATTCAAAAACAATAGGGACCATTATTACCTGACCAGTGGGAAGGTGCCACGTTGAGCAAGAGTATGTTTTTAGACAAGATGGACCTGATGGAATCCAATGACCATTATCAGTTGTTACTCTAAGAGGTGGGTTCTCTGCCTTGTGACAGTAGGTTCTATCATCCCATTATTAAGATTTAAGATTAGTGAACTATTCTGTACACCCGATTAAAGGACAGATTTCTTAGTGTAGAAAATGCTATAGTTTCTTCTCATATTGAACCTTAAACCCAACCCAATTGTATAAATAGAATCTGAATATACTTGAGTAGGTGGAGTAGGTACCTACCCACTAATATGAATCAAGTTGTTATAATTTCTTTCAATATGGGAGTTCTGGACCATTTAGTGTTCGTTTTCTTATGTTCTACATTAATTTATTCTAATCAACCCCAATGCTAATTCTAACTAGTTTTTTTAACACTAAGTAGAACAAAATAAAATACTTTCTGACTTTTTTCACCTAATAGTAACAGAAATGGGGGAAAATTGATTATTAGCAACATCTTGATTCTACCCTGGCCAATTCTGAGGTTTTCACAATGGTACATTTATGGGAATCTGGGAATCTCAAACTGAGAACTGCGTAGAAATTTCCAACAGACTACATTGTGGAGGCAAAAGTATTTCTAGAATATGTTTAAAATGATTTACAATGGCCATTGAAAAGAAATGAGAATTTGCTCCTCAAGATAAAACTTCATAGAAGCAACCACATTTTCTTAACTCTATCTCAGCTTTGGTAAATGTTAGACATGGGGACAAAGGGAACATTATATTATACAACTGACCCCTCCATAGCAACGAGTCTGTTTACATTAGCAACCATTTTGGTATATCACTCTCTCAGCTAAGGAGAATCATATGTGAAAAGATATGTAAGGTAAATCACTCTCATTGCGATGGGGGACTTTGTACAATGTCACTGAATTCCCATAGCAACCAGAAATTCTACCCTGGCAACCAGTCCATTTTACTTATTCAAATACTTTTAAACAACACATTTACCAGCCAGCATCAAAGTACAATTAAATGCAGGTAAAGATTGTCATAACCAACCCCACATTTAAAAAAAAAAAATTCACAGAATAAAAATCGGGGTTAATTGTTAGTACTTCACCACCCAGACTACTGGAAACAAACCTTTAAACATAGTGTCCTCTGAAACTTGATAAATGATTGAGGTAGACAACTGCTTGTGGGGGCAGCATGGGGATGCAGAGAGTAGTGCTACAGGCTTTCTGTCAAAAGATCTCCAGGAGCCTTCGTGGGTGGAGTTTGCATGTGCTCCTTGTGATTGTCATTAGAATACTCCCATTTATTGACACAGTACATAAACAAGCTTGAACGGTAGTCTGGTAGATTATTTAAGAGGATTAATTTAGAGGATTTTGGACATTACAGTAAAATAGTCTTACATGGTGAACCTTTAATTAACTTGATGATGTGTGTTTCTGAATTTGCATATGCTTTTCATGAGAAAACTTGGATCTGGTTTGGCTGCTATTCAAAGTGAGTCAAAATAGTGAGGAAGAAGGAAAACATTTTGTTTAGGTAACCATTAAAAAAGAAGAGGTCCACAAACCTGAAACATATGTAAAGGAACACTGTCTCCCAGATCTTTAAAGGACAACGCAGTCTTTCTATTTCATTTCTGGTGACTGATGCAGAAGCCAGGCTTTGCTATTACTCACAGCAGTCCTCCACACAAAAGAACTAGAACTCTGCATACAGGGAGTGTCAAACACACTTTGCATAACTGCCATGCTCAACTGAACCCCAGGTGCTGGCAGAAAGCAGTGATCCCTCTGGACAGATGTACCCACACTTATGCTTCGACTGTTTAACCTTTCTGTGGAAGCCTGGCATGGCTTTAAGAGAAATTAATGGCCAATACTTTAGCTCCCTGTATATGTATTATTGCAATCAAAACCTGGTTAGAAAAAAATCAGGGTTTTTTTTTTTTGGTTAAATGTAGGACAAGGAAAACCTCAAATAGAAATAATAGTCATAGATTATAATTAGTGTAAATATTGTACACTTTTGCACACATTAACAAATATTTTTACACCTTTATCCAACAAAATTGCAAGAACGGTACGTTCTGAACTGACTTATCACTAATCCCACCCTCTTTACTAACTGTTGGCAATCAAGCTGTGAAAACTGTCTGTGAAAAGCAGATAATGGAATGCATGAGATTGGGTTTGTATGCAAAAAAGGACCAATTTTGTTAAAAGATGGCATTCAATATGCAATATTTTAATGTATTTGAACAAATCTCGCATGAAAGCTTACACTTTCTCAAATGTTACTAAACGCTAATGTTTATAATAAAATATTACTAACCTTAGTTCAACTGTACTAACTTCCCAAGCGCACTGTAACAAATTCCTGTGAATTTACGTAGAAATTTTACACGTAAACTCGATTCAATAACAGCAAGTTGCTGTTTTTCCTACAGCAGTATGAAAATACCATTCTAAACTAGACAAAGTTACAATAAAAAACAGTAACATGCCGTTTAATGTAAAATTCTTGTTCGGTACAAATCTTGTACCGTTTAAATTTGAATTTGGTGGCAACTCTTTTTGTATCAAAGAGCAAGTCAAGAAATGCTCAGTGGGTGGATTTCTGGGCAGGGCTTTGAAATGGGTCAACTGTCCTTCAAATCACTCAATTAAAATAATCGTGCAATATAAAATGGTTCTTGTATGTTTCTTTTTTTGATAGGACAGTGAACCATGAGGCAGAAAGTTAGTTGGCAGAGGAAGGATGTAAGGATGAGGAAAAGACCAGGGTTGGAGTCAAAACACAGGGGGTTGGAAGCATGCATCAGGGCCCAATCCAAGCAGTGCACTCTAAAAGTAGGTGCTACCCATGTAAACCTGCTATTTAGAATGTTCCTAAACCTTGGTTACATGAGAACACATCCAAAATAAGCACACATTGAAAATAAACCTTTACTTTAAAGGGTTATATGTAAACATTAGGATCCTTTCTGAGATTTTCATGTGTTTAACAATATTTAAGACAGTAATCTGTTTAATTGTGGGGGAACCTGGGTTACTTTCTCAGGAAGTGATGAATTTTTCTACTGACACATTGGTACCTCATAATTATTCATGAGTCTCAGCTCACTTATCCAATAGGAAGATGTGCTGTATTCATTATTAATGACTTAACTCTTGACACATCCTGTCAGGCTGCAAGACTGTATATGTATAAACATCTATATTTGCTGTACAAATCAAACGAAGCAAGTATATTTTTAAATAACTAAATTCATTTTCAAGACACAGTCTAATCAATCAACAGCTGAAATCACAGTAATCAGCTTTATTGATCAGAAGACAGGTCTGCTGGAACATTGACCCCATCATTCATAAACCAGCATTGTTTCAGCACTCGGTTAACCCTATCGGCTCATGCATGCTATGAAGTTGTGTTATTGAACTAAAGCAGGCACTTACAGCCCGGCTGTTGACAGGGTGCTGAGAGACACTGGCTTTGTGATTTACGGCTAGAAAGAGAGAAGGCTCTGGGAAATCAATACATTGCTTCAGTCTCACGCTTACCGTGGACTCATTAGAAGAGAAGCCTTGAGGAATGTGCTTAATTATATCTTATTATTAATGGCCCACCTCTCAGACTGATTATCAACACACAACATAAGGCATTTTGTCAAAAGATGGGCTCTGCACAGAAGCTGCATTTACACAGAGAAAGACAAACACAAATACTGTCTTTCCCTTCCCTCTCTCTCTCTCTCTCTCTCTCTCTCGCTCTCGCTCTCTCTCTCTCTCTCTCTCTCTCTCTCTCTCTCTCTCTCTCTCTCGCTCTTGCAGTCATCCAGCACAATCATAAACTGCCAGATCTGCAAGTCAGTCTGTTTGAGATGTAAACACCTCTGCTCGCAAGAGTCATATTTCACCGATATCCAGATTAGCTAGACTTTTTGCTATTTGCTATGAAAGATTAAGAGTTTATAAATGGATTTTTCTGCAAAAGTAAAAAAGCAAAATGTATATTTTTTGGGTCAATAATGTTAATAATCATGCTGAACTTAGATGTGTTTCGGGCCTTGTGTTTGCATGTAATCCATTTAATTGCTTATTTAAAATCAGACCACCAACTAGCAACCAGCCAGCTAAAAACCAGCTAGCAACTCTGTTCCAAAACACATATCATAAAGGTACCCAGCAAACATTGGTTTGATGGCAACTTCCAACATGGCCAAATAATTCCAAAAAAGTGCAAATGTGTATCTGAGAACATCTTTAAAATACATTCAATTGACTTATGCATGTCTACACCTATCTGCGGCTTTAAGTATAGCTGTTATTTTACATTTTAAGTTGCCTTTTTGAACAAATTGAAGAATTTGAAATCATATTCTTCAGTCACGTCTTGAGGATGGTCAATAACAGTTCACAAAACCCACAATCGTCCATCAGCATCTACTTTAGAACCACTTTAGAATAAAAAAGGCCATAAAACTTTCTTTACGCTAACAAAGTGCTATAACAGTACCTAAAACACCACAAAAAAGAACCAGTGAAAAACCCAAAAGAGCAAAAATGGGTTCTTCAAAGGGAAAATGTTATTTATACCACCTTCAAATCTGCAAAGAACCCTTGAGGAACTAAAAAAGAGCTTAAGGGGTTCTTAACCATGAAAAGGTACTAAATACCACCTTCAAATCTGCAAAGAACCCTTGAAGAGCCAAAAAAGAGCTTAAGGGGTTCTTCAAAGAGAAAAAGTGGTAAATACCACCTTTAAATCTGCAAAGAACCATTGAAGAACCAAAAAAGAGCTTAAGGGGTTCTTCAAAGGGAAAAGTGGTAAGTACCACCTTCAAATCTGCAAAGAACCATTGAAGAACCAAACAGAGCAAAAAGGGGTTCTTCAAAGGGAAAAGGTTCTTTATACCACCTTCAAATCTGCAAAGAACCCTTGAAGAGCCAAAAAAGAGCTTAAGGGGTTCTTCAAAGGGGAAAAGTGGTAAATACCACCTTCAAATCTGCAAAAAAGAACCAAAAAAGAACTTAAGGGGTTCTTCTAAGGGAAAAAGTGGTAAATACCACCTTCAAATCTGCAAAGAACCATTGAAGATCAAAAAAGAGTTTAAGGGGTTCTTCAAAGGGAAAAGTGGTAAATACTACCTTCAAATCTGCAAAGAACCCCTGAAGAACCAAAAAGTGAGCTTAAATGGTTCTTCAAAGGGAAAAAGTGGTAAATACCACCTTCAAATCTGCAAAGAACCCTTGAAGAACCAAAAAAAAGAGCTTAAGGGGTTCTTTAACATGAAAAGGTGCTGAATACCACATTCAAATCTGCAAAGAACCATTGAAGAACCAAAAAAAAAAGCTTAAGGGGTTCTTCAAAAGGAAAAAGCGGTAAATACCACCTTCAAATCTGCAAAGAACCATTGAAGAACCAAAAAGAGCATTAGGAGTTCTTCAAAGTGACAACAAAAATGCCATTTAGCACCTGTAAAGAACTAGAGGAGAAACAGGGAAGAACTTTTATTAAGAGTGTAGGGTCTCCTTCTTAATGGCTACACTCGCTTATACTACAAAACACACTTTTGAGAAGTTAGACATTATCCTGCTCATTTAAACAAACATGAAAAGTCGAACTTACAATAAATCACTGAATACTATCAGACATGTTTTGTTTGACGTATATATGCTATTCATCGAGGATTCCTGTCACGCTACCGCTCGTCCCGCACAAACACTCGGAGCGACCTTGCCCTAAAGCTCACGTTAACAGTGAAGCGCATGACCTCCACGTTTCTAGCACAGAAATGATAACGAGTGTGTCCTTTATGAGACTGGAAACTCGTAATGTCCGTCTTACTGTTTGTAAACGTGAGCAGATACATTGACAGGAGCAAACTGACAGGTGCAGCCGCCTTATCGCTCCGCAAGACTCAGAGAGAAAAGCTGATGCTACTACGACCCCAAGATGCGAATTGCCGCAAATACCACACATCCCAAAGACTAAACTCTCATGTAAACACCTCCAACCGTGGTTAAGGGTGCTTTACATATATTCAAAATACATTTAAAAGCCAATTAATCTACAAGCGATAGCCTCAAACACATAATGCACCAACAGCACATGGTTCCCAAACAAAAGTAAAACAGAAATGGACCTCGCATTCACATTTGAATCATTCTTTCAATCCGTATTTATACTAGAATACTGTATGTTTACATTTTCAAATGATGCTGGGCACAGATTGGGGCTCAAGCTCAGCACCACGTACGGGCACATCCGTGGGAAGATTCTGCATCACCGGGCAAACGTGCTCTATGTTCCTTCGAAGCAATGATGACTAACACAGAATGCTCTTACTAACTCAGTGCTCTTTAAGAAGCAATCGTGGAAAAGCAAATCATCTACATTGCACTAAAATCACTGCATAGCCTCCTTAAAGTTTGAAGCGGACCTTACCTTTAAGTATGATCCCGCAGATGCTGTACAGCGTCAACAGCACATGCTGCTTCACCATCATATTGCCTTCCTAAGAACTGCTCAGCTTCCCGACAGCACACTTTCTTCGCTCTTCGCTCTTCGCGCTTCGTTTCTCCTCGCGGTGGTGGTGAGGTTTATCCAGGTGCAGGTTGCTGCTAACGTTACAGGCTCCTTCGATAACTTCTCCTCGGTTGAAGTCCCACAACACTTTCGGCACGCTGACGCTCGGACTGAGCTCAAGAAGTGAGAAGCGCTCCGACACAGTAGAAAGTAGAGCTCGCGCACATCTATCTGCTGCCGAGTGCGCGAGCGGTAAGTCCCGCCTCCACAGATTGATTGACAAATACGAGAACCAATAGCCTTCACTTTAAACCCAGCTCAAAAAAGTGATTTACAATCCAGATTTATTTAATTTAACGCTTGGAGTACGAAAAGGCATAATGGAACGTCTCTTTTTCACGCATGTTTAGCTTTGGTTTGAACAGTGGTAATATTTAGGACTTGATTTTGTGAATTTTTATTCCATTCTCCAAATCAGTACTGAATGGACAGCTACCATGCGCGTGCAGCGCACCACGTCGATGGTATCAAACACACCTGACTGTAATCACAGATCATGCTGGAACAAACCACTAGGCGGATAGCATTATAGCTTGCCTCCGAACTGCTTTCAATTTATTTATTTATTTATTTATTTATTTATTTATTTATTTATTCATTCGTTCGTTCATTCATTCATTCATTCATTCATTTTTATTTATTTATTTTTTTACATGGACATGGTGGAAATAGTCAACCCTCACTGGAGGCTTGTTAGAATAAAATATGAAAATAATTTGCCCAAATTTATAAATAATACATGTTGAGAGTTAATCTGGTCATGCGGTAGTTTACATACTTTTAGACATTATTATTATTATTATTATTATTATTATTATTATTATTATTATTATTATTATTATTATTAGCAAAGCTGCGAAGGCACCTATTGTGTTTGTTCCGTTTCTTCTTATTATTCCTCCTTCTTCTTCTTCCGTAATGAAGTCAATGGGAGCCGTATGAACCGTTTGCGGGAAAGTTATGAAAATTGGCCCACTAACTGCCAAGCCTCTGACCTACAATCTGACCAAATTTGAAGTTTCCAAACCAAACCGTCTAGCGCCACCAATAGGCCAAAGTTACACCTACGTTTATGCAAATAACTTTTGAACCGTAAGTCGTATAAACAAAATTCCACTTCCCACTGATTCCTTGGCTCAAGACGAATCGACTTTGACCCTATGACGTCATTTTCCGCCATGCAAATTTTTCCGCCATTTTGAATTTTATGAAAAACCTACTTTTGCTAACTCCTCCGTGGCCGTTTGTCCAAACTTCACGAAATTTGCTCCACATCATCTACTGACTATGCCAAACAAAAGTTATTTCTTAAATTTTTGAATAGTCAAACCGTTATCGAATTATTCACGAATGATCCTTACGCAAAACTCGCAAAAATTATTGTAAGGCTATAACTTCGCAACGCTTTAACCAATGTACACCAAACTTTGTCCATGTTGTAATGCCTATGATCTGAGGCTGAATGCAGTGTTTCGTCGCTCTGCCCCCTAGTGGTCCGGAGATATAAAAAATTGGCAATTCAGCCTGTATTTCCCAAACCGTTTGTCCAAAATTCATAAAATTGGTATCAGCGCGTTTGGAGCATCAAGCCGAGTCGGACCATGTCCATTTTTACTGTGTCGGCCATTTTGGGCGTCTGCCATTTTGATTTATGCCAAAAAATGCTGTATTTCAAACATACTTTACTTTGAAATTCTGAAAGTTGTTGTGCATGTTTGACACCATGCCCTGAAGAGACTCAACAAATTTTACGCCAGCGCCACCTTTTGGTCAAAAGATATAAACGATTTTAGAAAAATGCTAATAACTTTTGCTAGCTTTAGCCTATTGTCAAAAATCTCATCCAGGTTTGTTCCTTAGGTCGAGCTGAAAACATAGATATAAAATTTACCATAATTGATTGAACTTCCTGTCTGTCATGTTGAATTGGCTGAAAACCTTACTTTTTCTAACTCCACCCAGGCCGTTTAACTGATTCTCACCAAATTTGAATTGGAACATCCTTAGACCTTGCTGGCAAAAAGGTATTCGTAACGTGTTGATTGCTTTTGCCGTTTTCGATAAGAGCCATGACGATTGTGATGCCGTCGGGTCATGTGGTTTCCGAAGCTCTATCTCTGCAATTGTTTGCCATATTGACACCAAATTTGTTGTGAGTCATCAGTACCAAAGACTGACCCCAGAACAAAAGTTACTAGGAGCGCCATCTAATGGTCAAAATTCATAAAATTTTAGATAGTGCTCAATTCAACTTGTTTTTTATGCTACCATGCCTTGAGGTGATTTCATATGTCTTTGGTTTATATTTTGATGGTGCTTCTGCTCACGTTTTGCCTACTGGATGCTTGGCCCCACATTACTGCTTGCAGTTATATTTATTATTATTATTATTTTACAAAATGCAGTTAAACCAGCATCAACTTTTATAAATACATTTTCTTTGTGTCAGAGATTTTTAGGATTAATGTCAAATGTTTGATCTTATACCAAACAGGTGCTAATGATCTTCAGTGTTACACGTAAACTCAGTCATGAACTGAAACTGAGGCAACTGAATAGGAGGCTTAAAACTGATAAACCACCACACTCTGCTACCAACATATGGTTGAGAGAGAGAGCACAGGAACAAGACACAAGATAGATGCTGCATCAACAAGGTTCTCCCTGAAAAAGATTTTAAAGTAGTTTAAGATGTACTGTTCAAGCTATATTGAAGAAACAGAAAGAAATATGCAATATTTAGAAAACATGCAAGACATTTAAAGCTTGTTTCCCTTCGAAAACACCCAACATTACAATTCATTCAGACCTGGCAGAACCCAGTTAAAATCAGGTATAGTCATCTAGTGTACAGAGAAATCTGGGCAGAAATGCTCTTCATGTAAAAGATGCAACCAAATCCATAACCTCCAACAGCTGTTAATCAAAAAAAAAAAATTGGGTCATGGCTTTGAACAATTTTTTTACCTGCTATTTAAGTTGAGGTCTTAACATGAGGTGTTCATGAGATTGTGTTCATTTTACGACTATCTTCAAGTCCCATCAAGCTGTTTTTGCATCCTTTTTATTCACTGTGTCCTGTCCTGCTTTGGCATCCTGATTAAAAGCCGGGGGTTGCCATTCTCCAATTTTTGGCAAAAACTGTAGTTGGTCGAGCCACCCCATCTCAAATAGGAATAGGAAAACAATTACTGTTAAATTTACATTTTATATATGACCTATATGCTGGAACAAACATAAAAAACAATAAACCTCTGCATATAGGCCTCTGCCAGTTATTCTCTCTTGCAGAAATGAACTGGGAGAATGTACATTCAATCATAGTCTTTGCGTCTTAAATATTAAAAAGAATTTCTTTGATAATGCTTTCAATTCATTCATTCATTTTCCAACCCGTTTATTCCCTTTTTGGGGTCACAGGGGTCTGCAGCGCTCATTGGGCGAGAGGCGGGGGTACACCCTGGACAGGTCGCCAGTCCATCGCAGTCAATTCATACATATATTTCTTATTAAGATTTGTTTTATTTGCTATTATCAGAAACAAGCTGAAACATTGAAACTATCATTCCCGGAAAAGTTGAGAGGTAGTGTAAATTGTAGCTTAATCCAGAGTACAATGTCCGGTATTCTCACCACATTTCTCTTTCTTATGCTTCCAGCTTGACAGATAAAAATGGCAAGGCACTCATAAATAAAGTTTAAAAGGCTCTCCTCCCAGAAAAAAAAACACTCAAACATGGTGTACTCCCTCCAAAACAGTGAACACAGATGTCACAGGGAGTAAGAGTGCTGCTTCTCAGAACTGTCAGCGGTGGCACGTCCCCAAGGAAAAGTCATGAGCTAGCAAACACTGAGTCCAAAATCCCAGAATCAAAGTGCAGACAGGTGCAAAAGCACACAGAAAATGTGGAGGCATTAAAGAAAACTGAAATATCAAAGCAGAGTAACTGGGTTCACTAGATTAAGCAAGTAAAGAAACTAAACTAGAAGATGAGATGAGAAGGGAAGATGGGTGAGAAAAGAGAAGAATAGGGAAGGGGTGGTATAGACAAGAAGGGAAGGGAAAAAAAAGAAAACAAAAGGGAAAAGTTGTATATTTTTTGACTTTGAAGACCAGTGTCCTTTCCGACTGCTCACTTCCTCCACACTCTTGGCTGCACGTACACATGCACTACTCATCAGCAATCAGTACTCTTCATTTAAAATCAGTTTCCTTCAAATAGCTCTATAAAAACAAGCAATGAAATATCACGCCCATTTAATCATTTTCTGTGATGTCTGAAATGTGTTTAAACGATGCCAAATGCCTTGAAGCAATTCTTCAGTGCAATTTGGCATAAAGGTGGTGGACACTGATGGTGAAGCTCAGTGCAAATTGATTGGCTTCACAAAAAAAATAACTTGCTGATGAACAAGGGGAGGAAATGAAAGATGCTTAAATGCTGTTTGGCAGGATGACTGAAGGGTATAATGGGGGAACGGACCGATCTGGGCAGCTCTCAGATGAATAAGTGGCCACTCAGTCACTTATCCAGAGCACAAGCACATGGTGTGGAACACATCTCTATTCAGCAGCTGAACTCATCCCAGTGTTTATCTTCTAACATTTAGTAAATGATAAAGCACAGTGATCAGTCTATAATTTGACCTTTTAAAGTAGAAAATGTCACATTTTTGGAATATTTTATTGTTGGATAATTCCACAATAGCTTTTTGGAATTATTGGCCATTCATCAGCAAAAATGAATGAATAATGACAACCATTTATTGTCAAACAACTGTGCTTACTCTTTTGACTCATAATGAAACTTTCCAAATGACCCTGATCAAGAGGTCATTCCAAAATGATTATGGCTTGATAACATGCACAAAACTGACACAAAAAAGTTTGAGTGGCTGATGAAATCAGGTAGACCAACACAAACTTCTGCTACAACTTCCAGAAAAAAATTTAAGGGATGCAAAGAAAAACCCACAAATTCCGGGCTCTGTCAAAATAATGTGCCATGGCTGTTTTAAGGAGCAAAGTAAGGAGACACTTTGCTTGCATGTCAAGTTGCCAGAAAAACTTTGGAACAAAATTATTTGGAGAGATGACACCAAAATGTAACTTCTTGTAGTATGATGAACTGAAAACCATGCCCTGTGTGAAAGATAGGGGTGAGTCAGTGATGTTTTAGGGATGTGTGGGTTCCAAAGGGACAGGGAACTTGGTCAGAACTGATTGCAAGGTGAATGCAGCATGTTATCAAAGGATATTGGACAAAAATTTGCACTCATCATCCCAGAAGCTTCGCATGGGATGTTACTTGGCATTGTAACTTGACAAGAAGCCAAAGTAAAAGTTCATGGCTACTTGTCATCGGTTACACCAGAACAAAGTGAGTTTGGAGTGGCCTTAATATCCTTGAAGCACATTGGGTAGAACTCAAACATGTAGTTTGTGCAAGACAGCCCTAGAATTGGAGGCTTTTTGCCAAGAACAATGGGCTGCTTCACCAACAGAGAAGATAAAGAACCTCATGGACAACTACCTCAAGAGACTTCGGGCTGTCATTGGTGTTAAATACAAAGGGAGGGAATACAAAATATTAAGACCAGGGGTGTGAAAGCTTTTGATTAGGGTCATGTGGAAAATGTATGTTTTCGTTATGATTTTTTTTTTTTTTTTAGAATAATAAATCTAAAAAGCTTTTTTGAGCAACCTTACCCAATGTATACCCATTTCTCTGTTTCTTTCTTAAATGCTACATCTCAACATTGGCCTGTCCTCACCTTGTCAATGTTTGTGGCCAGAGGGGTCTCATTTCACTGCAAATAACAATGTATGTGATATTATAATAAATAGCTTCACCCAACCAATAACTAGGAGTTATCATTCATTTTTGGGGGGCAAAAAATGGGAAAGAAATCAAAAACTCTAAACTTATGAGAGCTGTATGAATTTTACGCCTAAAAAAAAACTGGTTTCTCGTGCATATCCCCTAAGAACATATATTTCTGTTGTTGAGCGTGGCTGAAATCTCCACCAAAAAAAATGATGCCCTGAAAAGTAAAACTGGCTATTCCTTTAATACACCATTTAAATTCCAGCATTGGTGCAGGCACAGAATGTCTCAGTGATACTATGGCCCTTTTGTGGAGAGAGCCATGCCATGGCATCCTCCATATATTACCAGCCAGCAGTGTTTCCCAGCATAAAAGTTCTGTGCCAAGCAGATGGAAAAGCACTTATTAGTCGAGTAGTATAACACAATGTGAAAAATAAAGTCTGATGGGTTTTGGATAAAGTCACTGTGTGCTTCACTTTCTACTCTTCTGGGGATGTGGATGTAAAACTGTGACGCTCCACAGCTGGGGCTCAGGCAAAAAAGCCAAAGCAATGGGCACTCTCTGTTCATTTCCCGAACACGATTCTAGGATGTTACACTCGGTTAAACATTCTTGGCCAGTTTCATCTAGTTTTGTCACTCTGGCCTTCTCTCTCTTGTATTTTATCTGCGACTGAAATGCCAGTCTGTCCAGCACATCGTACACTAAATGAGCTTTCTGTACCCCAGTGACACGGCAGTTCTAGTCTGATGCTTCCATCTACCTGAACACAGCAGAAGTTGGACAATTGGCAAAATTGGTGATCTTTCATGGCTCTTCTTCATATATCCTTGGAGAGGTCTTGGGACTTGTGCGACCGTGTAATTCTGAGTTTCCGAAATCTTGTCAGTCTAAAGTGAACATATCTATCTCCATAATCGTACAAATTCACGAACAGGAAAGGTTAGGTCATATACGCAATGCCCGAAAACCATGGGCGCCAACGAAAAAGTGTTTCAGATTGCCATGTCAGATCTGATTTTCACAAGGAGAAAGAACAATGAAAGCTGTCTCTTTTGTTGACCTGAGTAGGACGTAAAAGAGCCACTCAGTGTCGCTCATCCCACATTTTCATAGCGACCTCAAACAGGAAACAGGAAAGAAATAGCTTGGAATGTTCAGTTCCAATTCTGAAACGGTTGCTCTCCCTCCAAAATCCTTCGCATTTTGGTTACTTCTGACCTATTTCAGAAACCCTTGCATATTTACGTCATAGGAATCACATAACGTGGGAGGTTCAAGAAGAAGCCGGTCAATGAAAACTCCAAAAACCTTGTCCTGTCTTATTTTATCTATGTCCTGTCGAATTTCAATTGAATACTTATATCTGGCCAAAATTTTGAGGAGGCATTGGATTTCATTGCTCTCCCATAAACATTTGAGGGTTTGTGGGGTGATTTAAAATCACCTGTGGGGTGGCTTAGGACATCTGGGAGACCTGGCATCCTAAGAGAGTATCGTGAAAAAAATGCACTGAGCTCTTAAGAGCTGTCCATTGTTTCTTTTACAAATTTGCACCTAAAAATAGACCAAGTGTGACATCTGGATGGACTGGTGAGCCAAAAATTTCTGGTAGTATTATTTTAATGTGGCAGAAGCCAGACATAATATAATAACGAGTTTAATAACCCCCTTGGAAATTTTTACACTGCTTGGTGTGCTTATTCAGCTTGCATAGTGTTACATTTAACACTGGGGCAGTGTATAAATAGATTTACTACATCGACTTGGAGCAGTCATGAACGTAATTCAATGTGGTACCTGGGCGATGCTAAATCTGCTAACCTAGCCAGAGTTGGGCCAGATGCAAGAGGACATGTTGTTGACAGGAATCAAGTATGTGAATAACTAGTGGAGAACTTTCACCACTCTACCATTTGCTTAACGTAGATCTGATAATAGCTCAGAGTTGGTCACAATAGTTCCAACCTTCATGGAACATTGAGGATGTTTATGATTTGTTTAAGATGTTTAATACGTGGAAAGGACCATGAGTTTCTAGTTCAAGATCTTTTACTTTCCTACTTTTTTTGTTGACTACACCAAATACTCTGATCTACCATGAGATTATGTAAATACACAGTGCTAAAACTCAGCATAGCACATCAATGCTTCATTGACCCACAGTACTTCCAAGACGTATGGAAATGGGATGGAAAGTCTATGGGCTTGATGAAGTCTCTTGGAGCTAAATCTGAGGTATTTATGAACACAGCTTGCACTACACACATCTGAAGCTTTCGGAAAGACCTTGATGAATTCAAAGTACTTTCCAATACAGTTTGTTAATATTTCAGGACATTATACCCCAATACCTGTTTTTGAGGCTCAAATACGTACCTGTATTTTATTTATGCTTTTGATTCACTTTATCTCTGCAAACCTCTTTCATCGTCACCTCTGGCATGACTTGTATTCTAATGTTTTATCTAGTTGAAAAATCCTTTGTCCTCTAAAGTCATGCACATACATATTAATATAGTGTTTTCAATCAAGCAGCTATGCTATGGAATTTTGCTGATTGCAGTGAACCAGTCCTTGAAATCCTCAAAGCTGACATTTCTTAACGTATAATGCCTAATATACACACAAAATTTCCATTGTTTAATCAGTTCTACTTGTGCAAATGGTGTGGATCTGTATAAACACGTCCTCTGTGTTAAATGTAACACTATGTGAGTTGAATGAACACTGCCCCAGTGGATAATGTAACCCTTTGTGAGTTGACTTAATAACTAATTCAGTTTTAACACTGCGAATCACATAGTGTTACATTTAACTCTGGTGAGTGTTTATAGAGGTGTATTTTAACCAGTTGTTGGGAATTTTTTTTAACTCAGTTGGATTTATGCTGAGTTCCAGTATTACCTTTCAGCCCTAATCTTTCATTTTGTACATTTTGTGAAGTGGTGTCCCCAATCTTTTTTGAATGAAGGTGAAAGACAACGACGAACAGCTGAATAGCCTCCTGTTCCTGAGGATGTCTGGAACTACTCTTCCAAAACAAAGGGGTAAATTTAATTAAGCTTATGATGTTATACGAAATGGTTTGTATTATGGTATATTTCACATCATATCCATAGGTCAGTAAAAGTAATTTCAATCTTTAGTTTTTCAAGAATAATGTACCACTATTAACCTAATACACATTCATATTACACAATAGGCTTCCATTTGGAAAGTCAAATTTCAATTTTATTGTATTTATGTTAAAATATGTGTGTATAGGCGTTTATTTTGAGCCTTTTCAATGGCTAAGGGTTATGAGAAGGGGTGCATGAGTAAAATGGAGCATGCTACTGTTTGCCCAATCAATTTACCAATTACATTGGTAACCAAAATGTATTTAAAACTAATTTTATCAATCTCTACATGAATATGGATAGTCACTCCAAATGTATGTAATTTTCTGTTAGAAAACCAATCTGGCCCCCAATTACAGAAAGAAAATAATGTTGTGGCCAAACACAGAGGGACATTTGGTTTCAAATGAATGCTATAAAGAATCCAGAGGATTGATCTACTTTGATTTCCCTTTAGTCGAACTGTTCCAGTCACCTCACTGTTCCACTTCAGTGTGTTTTTACATTTTATTTTGTTGGTTTGTCTTATTTTGCCTTTTTGCTTAATGTTAATGGTACCACAGAGTACAACACATTTGAGTTTTACCTGAAATCGAAAAAGACAAAGATGGCATTACTAAGCCGCATTAATGTTATAACCGGACAAACTAAACATGGCCATCCAAATTAATCCCATGTTAGCTGAGATCATAACCCATCTGCTAGAGTCAGACTCATAATGCTGTCTCCTCTCTGCTGGACCTGTGCACATAATCGCCATTAGTGAAAAATGAGGATCTAAATGTTTAATAGTACATTAGAGCCCCCATCGACCCTGCGGATGTGC
Source organism: Danionella cerebrum (assembly GCA_007224835.1). Lineage (NCBI taxonomy): Eukaryota > Metazoa > Chordata > Actinopteri > Cypriniformes > Danionidae > Danionella > Danionella cerebrum. The sequence continues at coordinate 288,172 of SRMA01025659.1, forward strand.
TGAGATAGACACTTTCCCTTCAGGCAGGCTTTAGGGGTGAAAGCACAGGCTGTCTGGAGTGAAACTGTGCAGAATTTCAGTTAAAAAGTCGATATAGATGTGACCACTTCTTTGCTCTCCAGGTCCTTGAAACTTCTCAGGTTCAGATGAGGTGAAAAAATGGCTTCTTATGTAATCCGATATTTAGACTCGGAACCAAAACATGCAGTTTTAAAGTATTTTTAAGAAGTTTTACCTTTTTACTCTCATTTTTTGACTTTTTTTTAGGTGTTTGTGACGTCATGTCTCTCTGCTCTTACCCCTACCATTCTGTTGCTCTCCTAATTGCCTGAACACCTGTTTCTCATTTGGTCTAGTGATTTCTCTCTCTTTGTCCTTCCATAGGTTTAAACACCCTGGTTCCCTTCTAAAACTAAAAAGCATGTATTGTTGATTGAAAAATTAGCTATAGAAGTGAGTATATCAGCAGTAAAATTGTTCAACCCCATTTTTTTAAAGAAATAAATGAAAATATTGTCATTAATTCAACTCACAGTGTTTGTAAGAAGTAAAATGCTGCATATAAGCACAAAAACATCAATTGCATAATTAAAAATGTTGGTGGAAACTTTAATCACATGAAATTTGATGGGACCATTTGATGGTACCGTTAATCTGTGGGTGAGAACCAATTGCACTAAGCCAGAGCACTATACTGGGTGTTAAGGGAGGTGTTTTTATACAAAGGGGATTGGACAACTCCATTGCATTCAAATGCAAAATGGGAAGGACCATGTACTGTCAAATTGTGACTTAAAAATCTTTTTCATTAAAAAATAAACTACAAAAGAAGAACATTAAGGTCCTAAAATGGGAATTCCGTCGAAAATATAGACATAGAGTTTCAAATACTGGCATTGTAGGTACTTTAACTAATTATGTAAGAATAAGAAGCTCCCAAATATGTTCCAAAATTGTGCAAAAAAAAAAGAGAATTACTGGTGGAAAATAAGAGAAAGCATGGCAGTTCCTCTTTTTCCCCTGAAACATTACAGCTCTGCAGTGGTAAAGCAGAATACTTAAGAAACCATTACATGTACACCAGCTCCATTACATATACAAGACGGGAAGTAGAGCTCTAAAATGGCCACTTCTGACATCTCAGCCAGGATCCTGACCTTTAAGTGTTTCAGCACATAAATTCTTCAGAGCACCGAGCTAAAGGATTTCTGCTCAGAAAGCATTTTAATCAGTTAAGTGTGATAGCCTGAGTCTAACAAACACCTTCTCTGGGAATTCTAAAGGAATTCCTCAATTGTTAAAAAAATCATACTTTTAGTATTAATTACATGTAGCTTCCAGTTTTTTGTTGTTTTTAGTTTTTGAAATACATAAATTGGTGTAATATGTGCTAGCTTAAATGAGGTTTCTGAAGGACTTTCTCTCTCTTTCAGCTTTGACCTTTCAAGGTGCCACTTGGCTCTTCGGGGCCCCTACTTTCCCCTCCATCATCTCTCTCCCTTCCTCCTCTGTTCTCTCTCTCTCTCTCTCTCTCTCTCTCTTTTCAATGCAGCATGGGAATTTAGCTGTCAGCATCTTCAGCGTTTAAAGCTAAAATCATTTCCTATTTTATCTTAAATCTTGCTTCCAGAGTCTTCTGTAATAGGTTATGATTTGTGTTTCATTAAGAGCTTAAACTTGTAAAGGAAACAGAAAGAAGAGGTATTTTATAATCTAATTCCCTATACGGCGCACCAGACAATATGGTTGAAAAACACTGAGGTAGATGGTATGAATGATGGTGACTTAAGGCTCCTACTGCACCTACAACGCTGCTCACTGGAGGTTAAATTACAATTCAAAGATGTTTTGCTCCAGTGGAACATCTCCCACTCTCCCTATATTTGTTCCACCAACCCCTTGGATGTTGTGCGCCCACCCACCCCTCTGCAGCCAGTGTGTTCAAAGATTTGCAGCGTCCAAACATTCTCCCACCTCTTCAACCAGAGCCATAAGGTTTCCTTCTCAACTTTCTTTGATGGCGTTCTGATGCCTGTTGTAGCTCCTTGCCCCTACATTTCGTATCTTTTATTTTAAGCCTTTCCTGCCCAACCTCATTCTCAGCACTCTGCTGCAAAGTCTAAAAGAGAGTGACTCTTCTTTTCACTTTGAGTCCTACCCCCTTTTCTCTAGTGGTACCACCAGCTCAGAATCATTATGTTTCTCAGTCATTACTATCCCTACAAGACAATAAAACTAAAGTAGGGTTTAAAAACACCTTTAACTCAGTTTAAATGTCATTTTTGGCTCCAGCACAATATTTTCAATGTTTTGTCCTGCCACTGATGTGACTTGAGGCATATGTGCAAAGCTCTCCTGTTGCTCGGGGGAACACAATCAAGCTTATTGACTGAGGCGGCATACCTGTGGCCTTATAACTGCCATCCCTGTGGCTATCAAAATACTAAGACAGATAGCAGAGCTGCAGTTTGAGTGGCCTGCGGGACCCAAATATCCTGCAGCTAATTAAGTGACAAATAGCAGCCATGGAAAGCCAGAGGCTAGAAGGTCGTTCCATATTCTGATCATTTGCCACCTAATAATAATGAGACACCAGACTTATCATTCTCCCTTGACGTGACATCATCCATTATGGATGAAAACACATGGCAGATGTGAGAACATGTAGTCCCACATCCTGTTACGACGGTTCAGCTTGCTGCTGGTGTCCTTTCACCTTAAGAAGGTTAAATGATATAAATCTTCACTGCTTTTCTAAGCTGCAGGAGAGCTTGCCGATTGAAAGTACCAACCTTACATTTATGTCTATTACCTACCTGCTAAGGCCCCAAAAGATTAGTTTTCTCAAAACAAAGTAGATTAATTCAATAGACACTTACTGTCCTGACAAAGGAAGAATAGACTTAGACTCATGGGGCAGGCACACTATAAAAAAAAATTCATTTACTTGAATGGGATTGCGTCCCATTACACTGGCAAAGTCAGGTCCGTGAGCCTCACAACCTCAACCACAAATCTATGATGAAATCTATTGATGTATCTTGCAAATGTGTTATTGTCAAGGATTCGATTAATTATCTGATAACCAATCTATTTCCCCACCCACAGCCAATCAAATCAATGAGCCCCCCCCCCCCCCCAACCAATCAAAACTAACCTCCAATGACTTCCCTACTCCATGAAGTCTGCTTCCAGTCACTCACTCATCATCAATTCTACGGTTCACAACCTGCAGACTCTCCTGTGTGGCCTGCAACCTGGATACCTATCCACTCCTGAGCACTTACCAGCTAGAATGCCTTCAACCGCTGGTTCTACAACTCTCCACAACTCCTGCCCATGCCTCTGCCACCCCAGATCCACCAAGATCATTTTGTCAGTGATGTATAGACAGTTTTGTTTTAAGTCCATTCGGATGTAAACATTAGCAACTAGAAATCCCCTACCCTGTCTTAAGATCTGGTAGATTTTAAATTATTCTGCTAAATTCACACTTTTCAACTTATGATCAAGCAGAAATTCTCAGAGGAAAGAGCTTTTCACAAGCGCTTGTGTTTGACGGTCACCAAAAGCAAAGAGGAATCCTGGCTATCATGCACTAGCCCTGTGTCACTGCTTCTGCTTATGTGTGTAAAAGGGAAAGAGAAAGGCTATGTTTAACCACAGGGGGGTATTGATTGCCATAGCAACGCCGCAGGTTCATCAAGATCTCAGTGAAATTCTCGGCAGAAGTTTCCACCGCAGCTTTGCTAATTGTTTTTTCCCCATCCTCTCCATCTGGTGTCAGCACAGGAAATGAATGCTATGCTCTACCAATGCATTGGGAACTCTACTAAATTAAGAGAATTAGAAGGATACTTTTATTCGAGAAATGCAGTAAAACTGATTTATCTTGATTAATGTGTTTACAACCGAGTTCTGGTCAAATGTAAGCCCTCCATTCAGTTATTATATTAAATCAATTAAGAAAGGATTTGGAAAAGTAGGCAATTAACTTCACAAAAACCCTCTTTTAGTTGATATATAGCCAACTGCGGTTTACACATTTCTACATAGAAACAAAAGGAACTCTAATTTAGTGTTATACTGACCAAAAATATTGATCAAAATGGGATTTTGGTAGTGCTGAGTTCATTTACTAGGTTAATATTGAATTTATCAAAAAGATTGTGGCTGCTTAATCACATATCTTTACAAAACAACATTTTAATTCACGTTATTATGTCTCCAGTATCTTAAGAAGCATGCACACAAACATCATTAAGGTCCCGCAGTTACAGATACTCCACTAAGTGAGCAAACGACAGCAAGACGTGCGGTGTAGGGTACACGACCTCTCTCTCGCGCTCACTGGACTCACACCGCAAATATGCTAATAAACTAAACATGATCTGTTCACAGTAAGATAAATGTGTAGCTCTTAGCTTGAGTTAGCTCTCCAACAATACTCTTTGCAGAGGTTGTAATTTATAGTGTCTGGTCTCATCGTTCTATTTGGGTCTCCTCAGAGATAGTAAACAGGCTCGTAAACTTTTACATTTTAGCATCTTATGGGCAGTTTTTAAAGCATGTCACTCAGGACAATCTCAGGGATATAATGGCATGGTGTTTGGTGAGAGCAGCCATTTCTGCATTATGGTGGATGGTGTGCAGCTATTAATCACGAGCTATCCGCCGCTGGCCACTTCATTTAGACATGTGCTTCACTTTGCTCTGGTAAAAGATGTCACGGCACTGTCACAGCTGAATATTTCATGTAAAATGTAATTTCATGCACAAAAAGGCAATTTCCCAGATTTTTTTTCGTTAATCCATCCTTCGCTTATTGTCTATTGTTCATTTGTTATTTATCCATTGGACCATCTTTGTACGGAGTAAGCTTCTACTTACTGGACTGTGCAATTGAGGCTGAGCTCTACCAGTGATTAAAGTACCAATTTATTAGTATTTAGTATTTATTATATTTATTTTACTTCGTGATTCAGCTCTTTGTTTGCCGAAAAGAACGTGAAGTTGGTACATATGAAACCATTTAAGAGTGCACAGGATAAGCACCAGCAGACTGCATCTTTGGTTAGTTCTACGGCATATTTATCTTTAATTTGGATTTAATTCACACTATATTTATAAACAAACATCATTTAACTAAAAAAATTCATGTGCTGCCAAAGTGACCCTTTTGATGAAAGTTCATGGTACCGTATCAAATCAAAGTCACTGCAGTGGAGTGAGAACGATTCCTTTGCTTCCGATCTCAGGGGTACAGAAAATAATTACAGTTAATCGAACGCTTATGAGGCTTTTGTTTTGACCAGAGAGAGTGCTGAGTGGATAAATACCCATTATAAGAGTCAATGTCACAGCGAGGCATGACATGGCAGTGGTTTCCCCTGAGTCACTAGGCCTATGATGTTAGTGTCTCTTCTGTGATTGGTCCCATTGTGAAGTCATTTTCCTGGCAAATAAGCGGGTCTTGCTTCCCAAACAAAAATAACAAACTGCACAAAGTTTGTTTTGTGCATTTCGAGGCAATTTTAGGTAATCAAATTCAATTACAATCGAATCAGTTTATATAAATTGAATATGAAAATATCAGTCCTTCAATCTGATCAGATAAATACGAATTTTTTTTCCCAGAGTAAATTTATTTAAAAGCATAAAACACAAAGTATGTGATAATTAACTGAACATAAATAAGCCTTTTCCATCCACCATCATATATAACCTCTGTATATAACCCTGTATATTACATTTATAATTTTAGAAACTCCCTATACCTAATGCCTCATATACAACTGCACTATATTGTGTGTGTCTATATGCACGTATGTTACAGAACAAATCAGATCTTGTTGTACTTCTTTTAACTTTATAAGAATCCAAGCTTCTTTTTTTGTTTGCACTGGTCTATCTCAAGGGTTAATGGTTCTAAATGATGGTCAACAGTAAAATTCTTAAAGTTTACTTCTTCCCAACATGATTGACCACCAACGATTATTTGGTGTCGTGGCTTTGCAATCAAGGGTGTTATAATGGAAGTCAATGGGGCACGAACAATAAATGAGGGACAAAAAAAAAGAAAATCTGTTGCTGCACACAAATTTAAAATCCACCAACGCCAATGTTGTTTCTTATGTTGGACATTGTTTCTGATGTTTGGTGTCCAAGACTGTGAGAAAAGCACAAAAAATCCAGGCCATAAATCGGTGACATCTTGGCACTTAATGAGAAAAAAATGCTGAATTTTAAAAAAATAAATTAATTAATAAAATTGAATCTTAGTAGTTTTGGTTATAGCTGAGGTAAAATAAAGAGCCTTTGAAAAAAAATATATATATTGATCTGATTTAACAGTTTAATTTGTTGGCAGCCACAAACAACAGGAATGGGTAGTACATTTTCCCAGAGTGCAGTTTGTTTTTTATTTCAAAGCATTTTTCCAAAACGTATAAAAATAAGAGAAAACTAGACTAGTTTAAACTAATTTTAAACTAATCTAGACTCAAAATCACCATTAAACATCCCCAAAAACACTTAAGGGATATTGTACATATTCTACATTTTGTTTACATGGCACTTTTCAGCTGAACTTTGCTACTATTTGCACTTCTGGTAAATGCTGAAACTCCATTCGTTGCTTTGTGTCTGTACCATCCAATGATAATAAAGTTGTATCTATTTATCTTTGAGCTTCCTCTGAGATAACATCCTTTATGAATCACCTGAGTTATCTGCGCTCAGTAATCCATGGTGACCATTTTGCTGGCATAAATCTAATGCCAGATTGTTGTTTGATCTGCCAGTCCCCGGACAAATGTTTCACAATCACCCCATGTTAGCGACATATATCAACAGACTGTAAACACCTTATCATGCTGCAGCATTGACGCATGTTAGTGGGTGTCAAAACATTGAAGACATTTCTCCTTGAAATCACAAAATCTCTAAATAAATTAAACTGAAGTAAGAATATGATTCAATAGTTAATGGCCTGGTGAATAGCTATATCTGCAACAATTATAAATCATTTTATACATTCAAGAATGTTAATAATAAAGGTATTGATTGCGACTGAGGCCTTGGATTTCTATTTAACACAGGTGAGAGGCGTACTTTTCAGATTTTCAATTACATTCTCAAAAGCCTCCTGTGATTACAGATTGTTATGAACCCCACACGCACAGCACATAACATAAAAAGCTACAAACGCACAATTAAAGTGGCCATGACTTTAAGCCTCAAAGTCCCTGCATGTCTCATTGCCCAGGAGTTTTTCCGAGCCCAGGTCCCCATCCTGTTCAATTAGTAGACATAAAAGACAGGAATTCAGAGCTCATTCACTCCTGGGAACGCAACTGGTCCACTTGCTCTTATTCTATACAGGGTCTTAATTACCTGAGATAATTACTTTGTACATTGAAGCAATTAATGCCATTCCTGTTGGGACGTATGAGGGAATCCGAAGGGAAGGGCTAATAAGAATCTACGAGCAGAAAGAAAGAGAGATATAAAAGTAGTTGCAAGGGTGTCATGGCAGCAAAAATGATTTTAAAACATATATTTGGCCTCTTCGTACCCTTCATTTCCTGTCTCTTTCTTCTATGACGATACCCAAACTGCAGATAAAGTGGACCACTCGAACGATAAAATCTATGTTTACTCAGTTAGCTGCTGAAATGAAATGTCAGACAGGTACTCATGACAGGAACTGGCTCCTCCTTTTCTTCGGAGTGTGTTCTTTTAATACAGTGAAGAAAACTCACTCTTTCTGATCTCAAACAAATGCTTGAGGGATGAGTGTCAAAAGCAAAAGCAGCACTGAATGGTGTGTTCAAGGGAAGAGTGGTGCACCTGCTGAGTGTTGGTTTAGTGTGAGTGTGTCCTTCAAGAGCAGCTGTTGGTAGTTTTTGTTTCTTTACAGGTGCCGGTGATCAGACGGATGACAGCTTGCACTCTCTTTCTCTCATTTGAATTAGTGACGTTAATACAGTTGTGGTCATAAGTTTGCGCACCCTGACAAAAACATTTTTTGTCCTGTCCTGCTCAAAACCATTACATGGGGGAGTAGGTGCTTCGTTTTGAGTTGGACAGTTTTGTTATCTCCAAGGAAAGTGAACAGCTGGTGTGGTGTTTCCTCCTTTTTTATTTTTACAAAAGGAGTTATTTTTCCCACTGACCTTTTTTGGATTAATTACTTCAGGACACTGCCACTCAAACCCTTTTGTGTCTGTTTTTGTGCATGTTACCAGGTCAAAATAACCAGGGTATGTAAAATGTTGATCAGAGTCGAACACCAACCATGAGTGGAAAAAATGAGTTTGCATTATCATTCATATTTTCTGAAAAAAAAACGGTCAAGAAATCAGAAAACTTGCCAGGGTGTGTAAATTTATGAGCCCAACTGTACATAAACAGCATTTTAACTAGTAATATAAATTAGTAGTAATATAATGTACTGGATTCGTGTTGCACAGATGCTTTTATCCAAATTGACTTGTACTAGATGAGTAATTAGACCCATGCTAGCAGAATTTGTCCCAAACATTTAGCTTGACTTGAATTGATTGTTTTAAAAGGCTGAACCTGATTTGCAAAAGTAATCGTTCAAGACAAGCCTCTGCCTTTTCAGTATCCATTTACACAACTCTCACTCCAATTGAAGGACATCACGCATAAGAAAACAGACCCTATCCTGAGTAAAATGAGAGAAATCATGCCAGGGATGTCAAGGATATCCCACATCCACCCAGACCATCTTTGCATCCACCTGAACATTTTTTTTTTTTAACAAAACAACCTTTTTAACATGATTTTAAGATGCTTTTGGCTGTAACTACTTCTGATCAGCCCTCTCTAGATAGTAGATGGGTATCACTGGGTCGCACTGGTTGCTGCTGAAAACATTGGAAATGTTCCGGTTTCGAAGAATTATTAGCTTTTAGTATGTGTCTTGCAATCTTTGTTCATCTTGTTTCCTTTGTGCAGCTCTGTGGTCTGCTTTGAAATCTCAGCCTGGTAGAGACCTTGTTGATGTACCTTAACTACCTTGTGCCTTGTTGCTGTGCTCGATTTTGCCATTACTTTCTAAAACTCTGCTTGGTAGCAGAGTTTGGCTGTTCTGCACCATTCCTCTTGCTACAGCTTAGTGTGGCTTGGGTGTAACTGGGTTGCCAGTTCAGGGTCGCCAGTTTCTACCAGTTTTGAGCAAATGGAATTGTTCCATTTTTAAAGGTGATTAACTTGATGTCTTTTGTATTTTTGAGCATTTTGTCTGCTTTTTGCATCTTCAAAAGAACTTGAACATCACATCTTAAAACCTCAGTCTGCTTTAAAAAGTAGAGACCTTGTTGATGTACCATAACTACCTTGTGGCTTGTTGCTTGCTTGTTTGTGTCTTTTTCTGAATATCCATTTACTGTTATCTCTTCTCCTTGTAGTCTGAGGAACATTAATTGTCCCTTTCTTTCATAAACTGACATACTGTGCGATGTGAACCATAAAGACCCGAAAGATTCTTTCTGCAGATGCCTCTGCTGGTTTTTAAACTTGTTTCTGTTTAAAACGACTTTTGGAATCTCTCACTGTCTATGTAGGATCACTGAGTCTAATGCAGAGTGATGTCTGCTGCTATTCAGGGCACACTCTGCATCACACTGAGCTTGTTCTCCCAGACCAAACAAGAGACAGGTCGCTTTTGAAACTAGCTCTCTCTCCAAACCCCCGCCTTGTCCCACACCATCCGCACGACGCCATCAAGGGGCATATTTTATTGGGCTTCAGAAATACCACGTGTCATTAATATGCACACATGGGAGAGGCACTAAATGTCATGCACACAAATGCAGTCCATTCAGTCCCTTTGAGCTGTCGAGCATAGACAGACATGCTCATCATACATGCATCAGTCACATGGTAAATGCTACATTCCAAAAGGAGTTTGATTCCGATAATGGCGCTACATGAATTCCGCAGAGGACTAGAGCATTGCTTCCCGACACAAAGCTGTCAGCTGCATGCCAAATCCTTACCAAAACTTCAAAAGCTATCTGTCAACTAAGATCTTGATATGTTATAATGAGCCAACGTTCAGACCGTGTTGACCAAGGAAAAACAGTTTAACAGCAGTGTCTGTGAGCATTAGGGGAGATGGCATTTGGAATTGAGGGGATTATTTAAAAAATATATTTACTTCATGCCAGCATTGGAAAAGAAGAATTGAATCCACTGATTCCAGATTAACAATCATGAGTTACTGCAAGCTAAAACCATAGCCGGAACTAGAAGCACATTGACTAACGCACATGATGCATTTATTTAATTCATAGATCTTGTTGAGAGCTGTTTTACTTTCTAAATTAGAAAAGGAATGAGAAGAAATGTATGTAGAATGTTCTTGTAATGCCAGGAAACCAGCATCCAAGGAGCTATAGCATTTTAGTATGAGATTTATAAAGCTATGTGGCTGCACCACATTCTTGTGTTGCACGGTGTAGTAACGCATACAGTGACAACTCATTCCGGCAAATCAGTCAGCTCAACAACTGACCAGTCAGTGATCAACAGCATGTTGTGTCTTCATTTTTTTCACCTTGGCCCAACTTAGCCTGCTTTAAGAACCCAAACACAGTAGTGCTGTTCCAAAACAGGTCGGTTGGAAAAGCTGCATAAGTAACAACCCAGTGAGTCTTCAGAGCAGCTGATTTGAAGAGTAGACAAAACAATGAAGGTAGGAAAAAGGTGAAAGTGCATGGTGATTTAAAAGTGGTTGGCAATAATTGATGCTATTGAACTTTTACCAAATTTAACCCTAAACCCATTTCTTCTTTTGATTAAACAAAAGATGTTATCTGTAGGTAGTTCCTAGTGATCTCCAATGATATTTATTGTGGTGTTTCACCCAAGCGGGAAGTGGTTCCAGTCTCTTTCTGATTTGAAAACTACATGAGTCCTTCCTACTTAAATAGTGAATGAAATCTGGTTTGCTTACTTACCCCTGGTCTTCTATCTGTGAGGCTAGAAAAAATATATATATAATTCTATTGTCCGGTGGATTTTGGAGATGGTTACTGATATTGTGAGTAACAGGAAGTTGTAAGTAAAGTTGCTGAAAGAGATTTGATCTCTTATGCCCTTCCTTTCCCTTCTCCCTCCCTCTACCTTCTTTGTCTCTCTTTATGTTCTTAATGTAGCTTGTGTTTAGCCAATAGCATCTTTACCGTTTAAGCTAAATAAAGCCACATTTTCTGTTAAATCTTTTAAAACTTAATATTCACTAACAGCAGGATGGGTTGTGCAATTAATGATAAGGTGAAACCAGTTGATGGTACAGTCCACCAGACAAGGTCACAGCCTGTTCCTTCAAAGAAACCGATGAACCACTGAGATGTCTTGTTTTATGGCTTTATTAAATGGAAAGTTTGATGAGCATGTCACATAATAAGAACAACAAAAGTTGGTTTTGAAGTTTAACAAAAGCAACCATCCTTTTTTTACAAAAGATACAATAGAAAATGTGGCTGAATTGCGAGAGTGTCTAGACTTTACGTTTGTTACACATACAGGCAAAATGAGACTTTTCAAGCTGCCAAGACGTGCCATTTAGGCTTCTAAAGATCTGCCAGGATTGAACCCTAGCTTGAACTTAAACGTATTCAGTACAGAAATTTGGATCCTTTCTTTCATCTTGCTTATTTTTCTGACAGGAACTCATTTAACACACGCAGCTTTGCTGTAAACAAGGCTTGTTGGTAACAATTGGTGTGTCAATCCTCCAAGAAAGCAAAGCTTCCTCCTTTTATATCATAAATAAACACATGATAGTGGCCACAATGAGCAGATTAGAACTCCACAAAGAACCGAGACTGAGAGCTGACATCGGTGAAACTGATGTTTTTGAGACAGAAGGAATGAAAGACAGTCTCAAGGAGGTTTGGGGACACCAATTGTTCAGTTCAATGCTGTTTGATGGGATGGGAGGAGGTGTCAAACCACGCAGATTTGCACTGCTTGGAGTGACTGACCCTTTTGTTCCATGTCAGAATAGTGGCCACCTTGCAATCCTCCTCAGGCTAACATTTGTCACTGTAATCCAATAAAATGAAATCCAGCACGCAGTAAAGTGATCATATAAGGCTGATCTGCTGTCACACAGGGATAATGCTTTAAGTTGAGAGCAGTCGTATCCCAGCGAGCAATAACTTGAGATATAATTGTACTTTATTATTTTGCTGCACAGGGTAGATATGGATTTTTGGCACAATATCAGTAACTTTGAGCTTATCGATGCTTGGTGGATAGCTACTAGAGAGTGCAGTCGATTTCATATCTGATATGTTAAAATAAGCTCTAATTAAATTGCGAACAAAGTATTGAGTTTTTGTACAGTATGTGAATCTTTAATTATTCAGTGGTATAAATATCATGCCTTGGGCTAGCAGGTCCATGTTTTCAAATCTGTGCTACTGTTCGATTGCGGCGTGAAATTGAAACAATATCAGCCGATCATCCCGTCACAGTTCAGTAAAGTTATCTGCAGATTCACCGATTCGGTTTTCTCTGCTCAATAGCTCGAGACCGGAATGTTCTTAGTAAACAAATAATACCTATTTTTAATCTGTGTTATGTAGCGGACAAACTACAAAACGTTTTTTATCAAAACAAGTTTCCCTCGGCATTCTAAGAAACACATTACCGTCTATGAGCAACCCGCTGACATGGAATCGCTTAGGGACCGTCTGCAAATTACCAGCAAAATATGTTTTACCCAGAATATGCTTCATAACTTCATTCTAAATTGTTCTATTACAACCAAAATCAAGCAACACACCACTCCTCACCTGCATACTGCACTGCACAACTCAGTTTCAATAAAAAATTTATTGGAGCATCATTTTTATTCTTGATTATTTGGATCAAAGCTCAATTGCTCCCATAAAAATCACTCTATTACCACCAAATTCAGGTCACACACAACTGTTCTAATGGTTCAATTCAGTGCAAGTCATCAAATTAAATAATAAATTTAGTATATATATAAAAATAGTATGTGTGTTTTGTCAATTCTCAATAAAGTTGAAAATAATTGTTTGTTGATTGATGTTTTACATTTTTGTAGCGGGTAGATCACTTTGACTTGGCCATTTTAAAAGTAGCTCGCAAGCTGAAAAAGTGTGAGCACCCCTGTACGAGAATAATGAAAGAAAATTCGGATTTAACTTGGGAAATGGGTTGAGAAAAAGTTGACATAAAGTCTTTATTTTATACTATATAGATTATACATAATGCATGGGCTATATTTAAAGAAAAATAAGTAAACTGTAGAGAAAGATAAAGTAAAATAAACATCTAAGTGCCGCCCCGTGTCAGAGATTCACTCCAAAGAACCTGTCAACCAATCAGAGTGCACTCCCAATACATCTCCAACATTCAAATGGCTCATTCAAGCTCCACCACAGTTCTCAGACCTGTGGTTTACTTCCGCCGACTCTCCATGTTCGCTTCCTGCCATGTTGGATCTCCCCTGCACTCCTGTTGTCTCTCTACTGGGTTTTTCTATCTCCACTCCTCTGCAACACTCCTGTTGACTACTCCTAGAGCTCCTGTGCACCACTGATAACTTCCTGGTTTGACAAACTATACAGTGAGTTATGCTTATTTTGAAACTATTATGTGTGTATGAATAAACAGAGAATAGAAACAAATCTAGTACTCCCCCTTATCCCGCATAAATAATGAGATGTTAATGCTAACAAATTAAACTCTATTGTTTCATTGCTTTCTTTGTCGAGAAAGCTGAGGGTCGTATCTTAAACACGACCAGTGGCTAATTCGTAGCACTGCTAGCGGAGCGCCACTGTTGTGATTGGACAAGCTTTCTAAGCAGTGGAATATGTTGTTTTGTTCTAACAGCCAATAAAAGTGAGACAAATATCAAACATAATGAGATCTGATTTCTTTTGAATGCTATTATGAGTCTAGATTAGAAGGTTCTTCAAAAGTTTCTTAACCTTTAAAACCTATAACAGTTCTTTAATAGGTGTAAAAACATACTATTGTTCCAAATATTCTATTCCATTCCGTTAATTACAGTTTGCAAGTGATAATGGTTCTGTTATTGCGTTAATTTGGGCTTTCATGCTTCATGTTCAATCAGAACAAACTCATTAGAATCAGAAGGTCTCTGTTAAGTGTAATGCCATTTCAAAGGTCAACGTGGCGTCTACTAAAACTGGCATTTATTAAGCTTGATAAACTCTGACATCAAATTTAATCTAGAGAGTGCCGCTGCTGTAATGCTACTGGTTTGGAAATATAAACGTCATTATATAAATTACCTTTTTTATTACCAGAGCTCTCAATTTTGGAAGAAGCTCATCCTATGAGATTGGATGGAGCACTGAGGGCTGCCCTGTCAAGCGGGCCAATTTCCATGTTGTCACATCCTGTTTTTGTTTTAGTCATTAATTAAATCAGATAGAGTGGCACAGAAGGCCAAGCTTTGATTTAGGGATTGAGTTTGACAGATGTTTTGACTAGAGACTGGTTTAGACTGAATATTTACTTATGAATCAATCAAAACATTTAAATCAAAGATCAGGGGCCCGTTTCAGTAAGGGGGTTCAATTCTTATTCTCGAGATTGAGTTTTTGGTTTCAGGACTGCTGATCTGAGTTCGGTCAATCAACTCTGAGAAGAGTCACCATGGCAACCAGTGAAAAAAATAGATTTTTTTTTTCTGCAGCTGAACTTGATGTTCTCATGCAAAGTTATTGTAAATATAAGCTTAAACTTAAAAATAACAGCAACACCACTGCATCTGTGAAACAGAGACAGCTAGCGTGGGAAAACAAAGTTACTGTGTAAGTTCACATTTAAAATATTGAAAGTATTTAAATAATTTATCTTTTTTAAATGTAGACTTCGTTTCTCAGGTTTTTATTAATGGACAGGCAAAGATGTACTGTGATGCCATCCTTTTTTTCATTTGATAAAATTATGAACAATTTGGATGTTTTAAATGTATTTGGTGCATGGACAATGCAGTGTATACGTATGAAATGAGAATAGAGTCAAATGATTTTATGATGAAAAAACTGCTTAGAACTTAATGAATTTAAATATATTTTAACATTTTGAAACTGATTTTTTACTGTCCTTATCCTCCCTTTCGCTTACAGTTCGATTTTTTTTCACTTTCAGTTTTTCATTTTTCAGTTTCAGTTCGATTTTTTTTTTCTTCAGTTCATCTTTTTCAGGTTTCAGATTTTCAATTTTCATTTCTGTTTTTTTTTTTTATTCTTGACTTTTGACACTTTTTTCATGCGGAGAACGGCTTAAATGATCCCCTCATTGGACGGCTGATACACAACCCTGGTGGAACAAACCGCTCCCCTTGGGGAGAGCCTTGTATTTTGGAATTATTAATTATTTTTTTTTGGAAATGATACATTTCTCAGGATTTTTGTTTTTCTGTCTCTTATTTTTTTTAATTTATTTATTTATTTTTTACCTTGTCCTGTCCTGCTCAAAAGCCATCACATGGGATAGTACATGCCTTGCTGAGTTGGACAGTTTTGCTTTCTCCAGGGGAGTAAAACGCCTGGTGTGGTGTTTTCTCCTCTGGATTTGAACATTGAATGTATTTATTAAATATTTATTAGTTGTGGTTCCCGCGAGTCAGTTTATAATAGTTGTGTCAGGACAAGACGGTGTTGAACTGAAAGGGGGAGTGGGTAAAGGATTGGGAAAGGGTGAAGGTACACGAGTGAAAATTAAAGAAAGGAAGAGGAAAAGAAGAAGAGAGGGGAAAAAATAATAATAATAATTTAGAAGAAAAAAAAATTGCAAATGAATAAAAAATAAAATAAATAAATACCTACCTGAACATGACGCATAAGTCCTAGTAACAGTTCATTTTGTCCATGTCCGTTTGTTAT
Source organism: Danionella cerebrum (assembly GCA_007224835.1). Classification (NCBI taxonomy): domain Eukaryota; kingdom Metazoa; phylum Chordata; class Actinopteri; order Cypriniformes; family Danionidae; genus Danionella; species Danionella cerebrum. The sequence goes on from SRMA01025659.1 coordinate 304,107, forward strand.
AGTTCATGTAAAACAGTTATTGCAGTTTGTATATTCAGACACACATGTTTAAATATTCATACATACACAGCCAATCTTTTAAGTGAGGTGATAATAATGTTGTACGGTTTAAAATGTAACTCAGCTACATTGTAGGAAAAATACATAACAAATCAAGTTATTGGTCCTCTGACCGCTCCAGGAGGCAGGCCCCTCTCCCGTGCCCTGGAGATGTTGAGTCTCTTATTTTTGATGCTAACCTCAATTCTCTGTATTGAAAAATTTCTATGAGCCAAACCTCAAAATTTAATGTGATAATAAAATACAAAATATTGTACAATCAAATGGCAAAAGTAATGTTGACAAAATGCACATTTATTTAATATTTGCATGTGTCTGTCATTTACTCCATTATTAAACATTCACAACAATTCGAGAGCCACGGCTTTATCCTTCTGTAGAGTCTGTCTGCGTTGGATGATTGAATATTGTGGTATGCCTCGCTCCCACCGTGTGCTCTTACTTCTTAGCTTTCCTCCCTCTTCCTGTCAGCCCCTTGGTGGTTACCCTCGTTATTCAGTTCCATCTGAAATATCCTGAGGCAACTTCTTCTTGGTCCACTTGCCAAACCATCTTTTTACTCTCACTTGTTCTATGTGCTTCTCTGCCTCCAGTGCTTTTCTTTCACGTTCCTCGGTGGCCACCCACCAGCCTGTGTTTGTGTGTGTGCGCCTCCTCTGGACCTCCCCTGAACCACTTGCAGATGAGTTCCCCGAACACATCCAGCCATCTGCCACTTCTCTCCATCCGCTCGTCTCCTCTGCCAGACGAGCCTGTCGCTGTCCTTCCTCTGCCAAACTCACTGGCTTCCTCTACTGTCTGAGAGCGATTCTAGCACAACACGAAAACACACTTAAACACAAACAAACTGAAAAGCACTTGTAATTTACTTCCAAACCAAAGGAAATGTGATGTCAGTTTGCACTTTTAAGAATTTGATCTTAGGACTACTCTACGCTATTGTTATGGGAGTGCTGATCTATAACTCTTCACGATTATCACGTTTATAAAATGAAAACTTTCCGTGAGAGATTTAAGTGCTGGAAAGATCTCCCGCCGCTCACCTAAGAGAAAATAAGTTTTGCACGCAGATTGAACTCTAAATAATCTTTCTGTGTGTTAATTCATAAAACTTAAGATTGTAGAGAGAGAAAAAAGTATTTTGAACTGTACAGTAATTGAATTGTAAGCAAGTTGGGGTCCAATACACTCACTGGCCACTTTATTAGGGACAACTGCTCGTTATTGCAATTTTCTAAACAGCCAATCAAATGGCTGAAACTAAATACATTACGGCATGTAGACATGGTGCCAGATGAGTCGGTCTGAGTATTTCAGAATCTGCTGATCTACCTGGATTTTCATGCACAAGCATCTCTAGTTTTTACAGAGAAAGGTCAGAAAAAAAGAAAATACCAGATGCCAGAATTCAAAGGAGAATAAACCGACTGTTTTGAACTTATAGAAGGGCAACAGTAACTCAAATAACCACTTGTTCAAATCGAGGTTTGGCGAAGAGCATGTCTGAACTCACATCGGGTGCAATCCCTGTCAGCAAAGAATAGGAAACCGAGGCTGCAACTCGCACAGTGTCACAAGAACTGGACAATAGAAGAGTGGAAAAAGTTGCCTGTTCTGATGGGTCTCGAGTTCTGCTGCAACATTCAGGCATTGTATCAAAGGTTAAGGATGGTGGTGGAGGTGTAAAGGTGTAGGGGATATTTTCTTACTAATTATTGGTGTGCCTAATAAAGTGTGTCTGGTGAGTGTGGTTTATGACATTTGTGGACTTAAGTATTAAAAAAAAACATTTAGATAAAATTAATGGATAAAATGAATAAATTTTTTAATCAAAATATGGAGTTATTTGTAGGTTATTAGAGACGATGCATTATCTACTACAGTTTGAAACCAAAAAATGTAGTTTTCACCACTTTTTTCGTACTTTTTTTTACCATTTATGGATTTAAATTTACCCTTCAGTTGTTATTCAACTATTTTTTCTAAAGACCTTTTAAAAACGCGTCAAAAATGTTCATTTATTATCCAACACCTGACAAACTTTATTATTCATGACATGTTTCACTTCAAAAAAGCATTTATGTTTCCGCTTGTCTCGATGACACTTGTGTATTATAAGTGCAGCTTAAGTTGCCAAATGCTTCTCGGATCTTCTGTTTATATGCACCCACACACAGACATAAATATTTGTCTCCTTTTGACGGATTGTGTGGGAATGTAAATCCCTCCTTATGTCTCAAGATCCATTTCATCAAACGCATATGCTCTCATGCATCATCTGACTTAGCTCTTATCATTTCCCACTTGTATAGAATATTAACGCTACAATAAGAGCCCAGCTTTCACTTAAAACTTTCTTCAAATCTATTGTTTTCAAAGTAAAATGTTGACTGAGCAGATTTCTGATTCAATATTTCAGTACTTTTCTAAAACTTCCAAGTTTATTGAGAAATTGAGCATAATAACACTGAATCAAACCGATTATTCGTGTCCCTGGAACCAGTGCACCTCCCAGTGCCTAATTAATCCCTGATGAAATGCCCACACCGAGAGGCGACAACAGAGCCCTCTGGTCCTACAGATGGAGCGACTGGTGGAAGAGGCCCAGCAGGAGACCATCGGAGCAGCATGTGGCATCGGTCTCCCACCGGCTCTGGCCCGGAGACTGGCCAGCACACCACTGCTTCCTCACAAGCAACAAATGTCAAGCTGCCTGTTCATGTTTCTGCCCCGCTCCAACACTTCATCATGCAAACAAACAGCTCTGCTGGCCAGCGTTTCACCCGCTTTCGACAAATGGCTCTGGGAGCATGCATTGTGTGATGAAACAAAACAGAAAGTTCAGAGTCTGATGGGATGAGGATTGTATGAGTTTGACCTTTAAAGCTGTGAAATGCATAGTTTCAAGAGTTAATAAATAACAATACTTTATGCTTTATTAAATATAAAGATGGCCTCAGAGTTACACAACTTGAAATGTTTATAAAAAAAAATTATAAACAAAAAAAAAAATGTGTTAGATTTCACATGTCCATTAGTAGGTCAACAAATTCATTAAAATTAGAAACTAATACGTATAAATTAGGAATAATGCGGCATTATAAGCCTAATAACATCAACGTTACACAATTTACAATAAATGTTTGGCGCATTTTGTATGATTAACAGTTTGCAAACTACCACGATTGATTCATTTGGCTTCATATTTTCACCCCTTCATCTTAGCCCTTGGTTTTAAGCGCTAAGGCGTAGAGGAGGGGCTAAAGGGAAGGGGTAAGTAAGAAAAATTTAACTCTGCTTTTAGTTTTACACTTTTGTACTTGAGCCTGTTTGCTCTTTCTTCCTGATCCCCTGCGGGTTTATAACTGAGCACATTTGCAGAACCTGTTACACATAGCCAAGATATCCAAGAGAATAACATGTGGCACATAAATTTGACTGAATTTTTAAATGAAAATCAGAATTTGGTAGAACACGAATCCTCTCTGAATTATAGATGAACTGAATCAAAGTCATTCAAGACTTTAATGTGTCAACACACTGGATACATGTATAAATAATGGCTTACAGAGTGAAAAACCTTTTTTTTTTTTCAAAAGACTTCTCAAACGAAGATTTTAACATTGTACTTAAACGGTGCATTATGAATGATTCTACATAATTTATGCTAGCATGAAAAATTTAATCGAAGAAACAAGATGACTGAGGTAAACCTTGATTACAAGATGAACCCACATCAAATGAAAATACACTGAATTTAATAAGTCATGACGAAGAAAACTCGTTTTAGGTTAATAAAACTCACAGAAACTAGATTGCAGGGAATCTTTCACCCATGATGCCAATGAGGATCCTGGATTAGTTCAGATTAGTTTCCTCTAACGCGCTATAAGTAACAATCGTGCGCTTTTTATCTCAAAACATTCTAAACATCTGACTTTCTGTTGCTCTGAATTCAACGAGGCATTTAAAAGCTAAGAGGAAATGAGGGGCACCTTGCCTGATTTGGTTGCTGACAGCCAAAGGACATCGATCTGGCATTACCCATCTGAGGACACCTCCACCATGTTACTGTCTCTGATTGAGCCTGTGTCTGAGGAGCTGGTACCCAGATACTTGCATAAATTCTGCATAGCCTCGTGCCAAACACAATCCCAGCTAAAGCTTTTCTCCATTAATACCTGAACTCATGCCAGGAAACACCACCACGTGAATCTCTTCCAAGAAACAAAGAATGAAGTATGCCAGCAAGACTGGTAAGCATCCAGCTGAAAAACACCGGACTGGAAAAAGAAAAGTAAACCACCTTAAGAAAAGTAAAATGATCAATGATTTTAAAAATGATAAAACTCAATGCTTCTTTGTTATTTATTAGATTACAGCCTTTTTCTCAATTTTGTCACAGTGGAGACACATCATCAGGAACTTCATACAATTGTTTGTTTATAGTATTTACAAAGATATACTGAATAATGATGGCAGGGAAGTGCCAGGAACCCACAGAGACCTTGGAGAAGATGACTGGAGTGGAGATGAGTAGCAGGTTAGTAGTTAGAAGAGTGGAGTACTGCAATTGATGATTAAACCCAGAATAGACACAAAGCAAATGCAGGGATCCAAGAAGACAAGGAGCTATCCTGGAGAGTCAGGGTGTGTGAACTGTATATCTAACAACGAAGTTGGTGCGTGGATGATTTTTTTTTTACATAGGGAGATGGATTGGAGTGTTGGGATTGTCTGGAGGTGTGTTTAATTATGTGTTCTTAATTGCTGGCTGTGTCTGGGGTCACCAGTTTACATGGAACCCTTAGAGAAATTGTTAATTTAAAACTAATTTTAATTACTCAAATATACAATATAATGTACAGGAAAATTGTCACTTTTGACATAATAAATTTTTTCTGAGCATTGCATTCTAACTTAAAGGTATACTACATTATATTTGGTGCATTGTGTGTAGATGCTAAATTTAAAAATGTTCTGGTTATACAAATAAGAAGTGATTTTATGTCAATGCACATTTGCTAGAGATCTGTACCAGCATGCAAATGGATTTCAAATACTGGAAAAGCTCTTTTGATAAAAGCTTCACAATTTCAGTTTAAACTATTCTAAAAATAACAACACAGACCACCAACATGAACAGGAAACTCAGAAGAAAGAAAACTTTTATATGCACCCTCATCCATTTTTGATGAAAGTTTTCCTGCTCTTCAAACTCTGACCTTGGATCAGTTCTGTTTTGTTGTTTCATTCTCACTGTAGATGAAAGGAAAGAGGGAATGGCCAGTAATACTAAAGAGAACAGCTCACGGGAGGCAGTCAGCATTAGCATGGCTACTGCAAGCTGCTGTAAATGTGCAGAGTCTAATGGTATTTATGTTGACGCAGTCAGAATAGAGTATGAAGAAGTGGAGATGATGCTGGAAGAGATTACATGATTTAGTGATTCTAAAGGATAGGAAACAGGAAATCACAGCCGATTCCTCGAATAAATTATAATAAACATGCATATAGTTAGCAAAGTTGGTTATCTAAACCTGTCTAAATCGAAAGCATGTGTGTCGGGTACAAACGTGCTAGGCAAGTAAACAGTTGACAGCTATTATTGTAGCCCCCAGGATAAAAAGATGGGGATGAAGAAGGCAATTTGGTTTATATGTGTGTACTAATGGTTTCCACGTAGCAATTCCTCCCAAAAATTGTTGTATAAACGCCCCTTCAACTCGTTGAAATAGCTTGATTCACAATTACCCCCCCACACCTACCCGCCTTGAATTGTGCATTGCATCTGATAGTTGCTGTTGCTGAAAGACAATGGTTAAGGTCATCTTTACACCCAACAACAGCACAAAAACACTTTTCAGTAGACATTATAGACTGCACTACTCCACATTTAGCAGACTGCATCACCACTAATGACCACTAGGGGCAAGGTCATGCTATTTGGAAGTTTCTGTTTGATGTTTGTGGGTTTTTTTTATGGTTTACAACAATACGCCTCGTTTAATTTCAGTGTAATCTCTTTCTGAAGTCACCTTTGTGGTGTTAGTGGCTTTTATATTTTGATTGCCTTCAAGGAATCATTGAATTCTGAAAGTGACGCCAACAAGCCATTGTGGAATGAATATTCCGAGATGTTTCTGGTGTGCGAAAGGAAGTTTTGAAAGTTTCAAGGCAATCTAAGAAATGGAACCAGGTTTTTTAAACAGAAAAAATCCCACGGGGAAACACACTTAAGAGTCAGAGGATGATGGTCACTTCTTGGGAGGAATGAACCTGAAAATGGAGAGGAAGTAATAAGTCAAAAAAAGAAGTATCAGAAGTCAGTGGAGGGTTTAGAGCCTAAAGAAAAAGAAGAGGAAGGAGAAGTACCATACCATATTTCAGCTCCAGATGTGTCAGACAAATATCAGACTTGGCCCAATTTTTTGTAGACTTTCATGTAATCAATTGCTATTAATGCTGTAATGCTAAAAGAGACTTACAGTCAACATAGGTTAGCACCAATAACTGATTGAAAATTAGAGAAAAAAACACATAAATGTACACTAACTTGCTAGAGACAATGATGTAATGAGACAAAAATATCTACAAAAAAAAGACACCTTGGCCCATAAACCTAAAATAGAAGCAAAGAAAGGGCGTCTGTGTAAAAATCAGGGCTATGTAATTAGGCAAAGTGTGGCAGTGAGAATATGGAGTTGGTGATTTGTGATGGCAGTGGCTTACTGTCTTCGTTCATGCTTTTAGTGCACTGAGCTTTTTTATTTTTATTTTTTCAGGAGGGCACTGTTTTCTTCCATGCTATTTATCAGCCTGTCACCCGGCAGGGATCAAATTTTCCCTGAAGACAGCGTGAAATTACACATACTTTGCCTGCTTCCCTCAAGACCTCCAGGATAAATATCCCAGTTTAAGCCTGTGGAGCCAGTGGAGTTGTGTGGCAGATCAAAACATGACCCATTCTTCGCCCGGTTTGTCCTGACTACTGAACTCAGAAAGAAACCGTCCGAAAATCCTTTTCTGTTGTTAAGACAAAGATATCCAAGAGTATGAACAAAAGGCTTGTTTCATCATATCTTTGTTTGCTCCCGTATAGCTTATATGTTCTAAATCTGTATCTACTTCATGTGGTGTGAGTGGGTAGAACTGGAAGAAAGTGGTAAGAAACCATTTCAGCAAATGCTATGAGGGCACCGTTTGTTAAACGCGGAAAAAATTGTTGTTGAAATCAAGAGTTTTGACAGATTATGATAATGTTTCAAAGTGAACGCTTAGGTTCGGAAAGCTGTGTCCTTGTCTGCACTCTTGGCGATAATGCTAATCCAGTTCTTTGTTCCCACACAAAATGATAAGACTAATTAATAAGTTTATCAGAGTCAATGTGACTGGGCTGTTATACAAAAAGGGGTGGGTGGAAAAAATTTACATCCACCTTAAATCTTTTATATATTCTAAGTTTTTTTTAAAACACTATTTTCCATAAAATTCACTCACGTTTAAATGTCTTGTGGCTCAGTCATTAGAGCATGGCGCCTTGAAATTAAATCTTCTGCCAAATGTGTACAATTTTAGGGAAACCCTTTGCTCTATTAAGCTTAGCCATACAGGAAAAAAATGTATGAGTACAATGGTGACTTTAAGAGGTTATCATCAATCAGCACATGTTTATTTGAAGCAGCTAATGTGGGATTTGAGTCACAAGTGCAGACCTTAAATCTTAAAACACCTTACGATAAGCGCTAAAGTTAAGCTGGTGCCTACTTAATCACTATCTGTGTCTATTTAGTTGCTTTGAGAAAAGTTCTGGGAAACAATTCCATTGACGTAACATGCGATCAAACTAGGGAGCTGACGTCACTGATAGCTCCCTGGCAACCAAAATATTTACCCTAGCAACCAAATTTTCTGAACTCTATCTCAGCTTTTGTAAATGATAGAGACATGGGGGTTGGCTTATGTAAGTTGACAAATCGAATATTATATCATGTCAGTGACTCCTCTAAAAAAACCCTTCTAGTAACTGTTTTTACTTGAAAAAATACATTTAAATGGCACTTTTACAATCCAACATCAAAGTTTGTGCATCTAGTTACTTCTAGTCACTGGATTATTTTAGCATTTTCATGCTAAAATGTCATTTATTATGCAAATGACGTCATTTATTATGCAAAAGCCTGATTTGTGGAGGACAGAGAGACACAAAACGCTGTCTGCGCGTTTGAAAAACTCAAGAGCCACACTGATCTGGATATGAAAAGCTCAACAAACAGAGAATAATCACAGTTAAAAAATTAATCACTCAACAAAATCATGTTGGCTTACATCTTGTTTTTATTTAATTAAATACTTTAACAGAAGAACTTGTCGTGCTATTGTACTTGTTTTAACGAGAGAAGCTTCTCTAACTCGATGACTTTGGGTGCTGTTTTGATCACCTCAGACCCTCAAGAGTAGACAGTCAGCAAAGTGCAATACATTTAAACATTATAAAGTATATCATTTTAGAGATGCGTGTGGGATTATACACACTTGGCAAAAACTTCGCAAAGCATCAGATGGTTTTTTATCCTCCACATTGTGCGTATAATACATTTTCAATTTGCAGACTCTGCTTTGTTTTCACCTTTGTAGGACACTAAAAGTTGAGAACCGCATTGAAAAGTGCACAATAAAAAGCCCAAGGGATGTCTTCCATCTGTGGAAGTAATTGGGGCACTCAGCTTTGTATGAATGAACTTGGGACTTTTATTCTATTTTATTTGAAACTGCTTTGATTTACTGTGAAGGGTACCAGACCTAACTCATCACAGCCAACAATGAATGAACTCACCCTACTGAGTGAACTCAAGCTGATACCACTTTTCACTCAGACAATTTCAAGGACTGTAACTTTAGCAGAGTTTGTCATTGCCATACATGAGGGTAAACTGAGGTAAAGAGAGCGGCAGAAAGCCTTGGCGTTTCCGCAGACTCAGTTTGAGAGGATGACCCTCCGGCATGGAGGGCATTGAACACAGATGGTTCCTCTCTTTGGCTGGCCATTCGTCCTCAGGATGGCCGCAGGTCGGGTCCAGTGGAGGCGGGGCCCATATGGCTGTGAGGGCACCCTGCTCTGCATTTCCCTCGCGCCCTCTCCATGCCCTCTGTGTAACCTTCCACCTTATGGAGCTTCGGCTTACTGGCCTTGGCTTTGGATCAACAACCCATTGTTAATTTTCTTTGAAGAATTTGCTCTGGGTTCCCAATAACAAATCCAGTAGGCTGAAACTGGGGCCACAAAGTCATGGACTGCTGTTTGTCTTTACCATCCCTCAAAGGAGATCTCCGTTTGGCAACATCTGTGCCTGAATATAGTAAAAACTGACCATTTATGTTTGTGCCACATTCGCCGCTCTGTCCAAGATGTGAAACTTTGAATTTGAGAATAACGTGGACATTGTTCCTAGACAAGTCTCTAAATAAATCCCTCACACGTCTTACCTGTCGCAACCTGCAGGAAACACAAAAACTGGTGTTGTAAAACTGATTTGTGTGCAATTAGAATATTTCACAGTTCACAACAACAAGTTTCACCTCAAAGCCTTGTTTTAGAACCAAAAAAGCTATGGTTTGTGTCCATCTCTTTTTACTTATTTGCATGAAATTCGCTTTAAAGCAGCTTTTATTCCCCAGAACTCAAAATTTCAAGCCTTGTCTCTGTCTCCCTGTAAAGTGCCACGAACGCCTCCACACTCAGTGTGTTTCCGGAAGACATACTGTACTGTAACCCGACGGGTGAGCTGCAGAAGATGTTGCTTTTCTTGAAGCATTTGTGAGAACGGCACAGGGTTCCTTCTAGCAGATGTGATGTGTGGGCAGCTAGCACAGTAAACGGCAGAGCAACAGATTCTGTAGATTTCACAGAAGACATCCATAGGCTACCTCTACAGGAAGGCTTTTCTCACATCGAAAACCAAATATTTGAAACAAACCCACCAAATAAGTTTGTAGTTCAGATTTAGTCTTCAAACAGCGCTTTTTGAAAATATAAAATCTATACGTAAAGTTGTTAAATGTCTACTTCTACTTTGGCCGAGTGTAGCTTTTCGAGGTTCAGTCATAATTGGCAGATTACTGCAAACTGTATGATTGTTGCCCCCAACAAATTTAGAGAAATCACAGACAACTAACAATTAAAAATCACACAGTGTGAAGCACCAAAGATGCAATCTGAGAGTGTAACGGAGCAATAATCCCTGGGAGCAATTTGCATTAATTACATCAGAACAGGAGGGTGTTAAAAGATGTAAGTGAGGGGGAAAGATTCACGAGTGGGAAGAAAACCTACTTGAACATACTGTATAAGTTTGTTACAGCTCATGCAGTACAGTTTTAGCAGTTTGTTCACATATTTGGGTGACGGGAGACAAGAGGCTGACCTCTGATGTAATGTAAACAAGTCTTATTAAACCGATAAAATGATAATGTGATGGAACAGTTAAGTTCCCGCTCTGATGAGTATCTTCTCTCGACAGGACTAGTTGTCCTTCAGAGGTGAGTGTAGCACAGCTGAGAGGTATCTAGGGAGATGGATAAAGAGCAAAGGAGCACATCGCCTAGGGCAATCTACCAGATACTCCAGTTCTGGAGTATAAAATCTCCTTTATTTGGTAAACTTGATCTTCAATGATAGCTTGTGTTATGGGCTCAGGTTTGGGTGGGTTCTGGCTCCTTCTCACTATGACTGATATATACCAATTGCTTTGTCCCTAGCATTTTCGGAAGCTGAAATATGGATCTTCCGATTTGGTTGCTAGACTAAAAATGTTTGTTGCTATGGAGGAGTCAGTGGCATAATATTATGATCTCCATGTCACTATGAGTAAAATAAACCAATTCCCAGGTCTCTGTGAATTTCCAAAGCAGAGATATGCTTAATTGGTTGCTATGGCAAACAGTGGGGTTGCTATGGAGGTGGTAGGTGACAATATAATGATCCCTTTGTCATTATAAGTTATATAGACACACTGGAACACCTACATGAGAAACTCTGTGGATGAAGTTTCATGTAGCTCCCTATTTAAATTGGAATTTGTGAGTGTGGGATTTTCTTAAAGGAGCTTTGGTTTTCCCACACATCTAATTGACATATTCTAGGTTAATTGACTATTCCTATTAAATTGGATTTAGTGTTATATAACCACATATTGTTTCAACACACAACTTTACCTAAGTCATTCTGAAAACATTTCTGAATTAATCATTATACTCCTCTGTCTGTGAAGCTTATACAATACATTTGACTTGATTTGACCACAAAAATAGTTAATGTTGTTTATGATGCAATCAAATGATTATTGAAAAAAGTGTATTCTCTTTTCAGTCCACTGCATCACCCACAAAGAAAAAGAGGGGGAAAACACAGCAGCAGGTGTTCAGAAAAGTGAGCTTATACCTTTCCTCTGAAATAGAGATTACTTCTGCTGTTCTGAGGTTTGACTTCATGGAAAAACTGCAAATTCCATGTCCTCTGTGAATGCAATTTGTAGAAGTGATTACTGGGCAAACGTGTTCAAAGAACGAAAGATTTGAGCATTCACCAGGAGAAAGCAAATCAGATCTCCCTGCTATGAATAAAGTCTGCGGTCATAATAAGCTTCTCCATCCAGAGCCAAGAGCACACCATCACAACAATAAAGTGGGATGAGAGCTTTTAATATCAACTGATATCTGCCCCAGCTCAATAAATAATGGTTTGAAAAGCTGCTGGTCTGAATTTTTTCCAAGAATGCACACAGACTAAGTGGTTTGAAAAACTATGAGATGTGACTTGTTGACATATTTACATGGTTAACTATTTCATTTGATTGGTCAAGAAAAGGGGAAGCCGATTTTCACATACCTGTGTGCGTTATTGTATTATTATTATTTCCCATATGCTTTCATCCAAAACAACTTACATAGGGGGGGGGGGGGGGTAGCAAATGGCCAAATAACACAAAAAAGAGTTTTTCAAATAGCCTTTTGTAAGTATATCAGATTGTTTGAATCTACATTTTGTCTGTTTTTTGTGACCTTTACTGTTCATAATTTGTCCACAAACCCATTGCAGTTCCACTTCCTCTTTCCTCATCAGTAGAACCATATTGTCTAGTTCAGTGTTTTTGAACATTGAAAAAGTCATGAAACCAGAAAGAAATGTTAAAATAAAAGGAAACTATGTAGTCTACATGACAGTATAAAGATATTCTCATTAAATGGTTTTGAACAAAAAATCAAATAAACACAGAGAACATGTACTTTCTTTCATATTTCTACTTTCTATAGCAACAAGGTTGTTGTTGATACAGTCTGCAGGGTTTGCAACCAATTGTCTTGCGTTAAAGAATTGTTTGTATTTCATTTAATTGTTTCCTTCTACAGTTCTTCTACCTCTTTGCAAGTTGACCTTTGAATTTCAAATGATTTGGAACTACAAAGATTCCACTCGTTAATACATGGATGCATGTAAGCTAAATAGCATGCATCTGCTTGTACAATATGAAAACCCTGAAATAAAATCAGTTTGACACACCTGACACCAGACAAACACACAGCAAACATAAAGAATTGGTAGAAACTACTCACTCTGAACCATGTAGGACCGATGAAAAAATATCATGCTGCTTTTAGACATTGAAAGTTTTTTGGGCCTCATGGGAGCAACTATTAATGACCAGAAAACATTACCAGACATCAAAGCTGATCCTCCATTGAGTGATTAATAATTCACAAACTCAGACAAATAAATAAACATCCAGACAGAGGAAGGCACTTTTTGTCTCATTAAATATGAGGGGCTGTGGAATGCCAAAAAGAAGATTCGTTTGTTGAAATATTTCAAATAAGATATTTCCAAAAAGAAGTTTAGTTTTGAATAAATGTTTTTTTTTCAATACACCACTGCTAAACAAATGTTTTTTTTCTTGTGTTTCCAAGTTTTTGAGTAATACATTTATAAACAAAGTCAAAACAGAAAATCACAGATTTTTTTCTTTTATAGTCTATTAGATAATCTGCTGTCACTTTAGACACTCCTACACAGTACATGGTGATTTCAAAGATATGGGATTTAGCAAAAAAAAAAAAAAAAAATAGAAAGAAGTAGTTTTTCAGCAGTTTTACAAGTTTTCTGAATTCACTGGCTGGAATCGATGTCTCCAGTGTAAGTGCTGTGCATACATAATATAATATTTTTATTATGTATGCTATTTTATGGAATTTTCATGCATATGTGTTTCATATGCAAAAAGAGTTTGTACTCTATCGTGTGTGGTCGATGTTTTTGCCATCGTTTAAAAATTGATACGCCAATAGTAATAACGATGCCTCTGTAGGTTTTTAAGGGTTAATTCTGGCACAATTCTGGAAAATGAACCTCTATACATAGCTGCATTTGCTTAACTGTATTCGATTTAAAAAAAATTGTCTACAAGAAATGTTTTTTAAATAGCAGGTATTGTAAAATACTGCATGGTTGCAGTACTGAATTAATTTCAAATGTACAAAGGTCTGCAAAATACATCTGAACCAGAAATTTTGAGTAGAAGGAAAAACATAAATTCAGATTTCTTCGAATGTCTCCCTGTCAGGGTTTCAGCCAGTGACCCTAATAGACGTATCATGCTAATGAGCTCCTTTGCTGCACTGACACGACCGTACACTGCTTTCATTGTTAAGCATTCAGAATTGTGTATAACAGAAACCCATATTAATTAAGAAATGGGATCCATACATTCTCTCTCTTGCCATAATTGCAATTTTAGTTCACCAGCAGAGGTTTTGTCACACTCACATTTAAAGCAGACGAATTACGTCTTCAAAACTGCTCAAGTGCTTTGATTTACAACTTACCATTTGGTAAAAAAATAAAAAATAAAAAAGCATCAATCTGCAGCCGATGCAATATACAAATGTCTTGTAACCAGTTGTTGTAGCTGGTGTAGGCATTGCATGTCAAACTTGGCAAAGGTTATTTGGTTGGAATTGGGGGAAAACATGAACTTATGGAAATACATTTATAAATAAACCCAGAGAAACAGAACCTTGTGATACAAGAGCATTTTTTGAGAGAGCCTTTCGAGAGAATACTGTAAAACAAGCATTTATCTAAGTACTTTCACATGTAAAGTATTTTTCTAACCTTAAAGAACGTTTTTTACGTGACGAGGACGTGTCATAGAATTGTCAATTTTCAACTATTTTTAATGTGTTCATTTAACTCTAGGGAGTTCGGTGCTTTATAACCCATGAAAGTGTTCAAATCAACTCTACAGGAGTTCATATCAACACTCAAATTTTGCTTTGCTGTTACTCCTTAAAGATGTCTGCTGTTCTCTAGTTTCCTCAGCCCCCAGAGTTCCGAGCCAAGCACCAAACATGTCCTGGCACACCTGAGCACAATAGACTTGATTATCCACCCAACCAATCCCTGGAGTTCTAATTGTATACCACACCCACCTTTAATATAGCTATAAATCTGAGCAGTGATTTAAAATACTGTTTGCTGAGGAAAAAATAAATAATACAGAGTTTTTTTTTTTTTACAAAATTATTATTATAACAACAATCGCTCACAAAATCTGAAATTAAAATCAATTATTGTACTGTGCAAAAATGTTTGAGGTGTGAAAAAATGCTGTACACAAAGATAGCTTTTAGAAATGTAAATAATAATGATTGTTTATTTTTTTACAAAATGCAAACAGAGCGAACAAAAGAATATTGATAAATCAATGCCACCCAGAAGTTGAAACCCAGTCATGAACTGAAATGGAAAAAAACTGTGTAGGAGGTTTAGAACTGTGTGAGGAACAGCCAAACTCTGCTACCAAGGTGATGTTGACAGTTTCTAGGCAACAAGCACAGCAACAAGACACTAGGTAGTTATTCTGCATCAACAAGGTCTCTCCCAGTCAAAGATTTCACATCAGATGAAGGATTCTTAAAAAAAAGAATGTGCCTATTTAGCTTATCTTTTTACAACTTTATAAAACTTTTTAATTGAAAATTATCTATTTGTTAAGTAAAGTTTAACAGGCTCCAAGGAATTGTTGGTTTCCTTTGAGATACCAAGGTATTCTAAAAAAATGGCTTGTCTGGGTGTTGTTTATTGGGACACCCTCTTTTCCTTCTGAGGTTAATTCTAACTTTGGATGCTGTTACAGACTTTTAGAATCAAAAGGAAATGATCACAAAATTTGAGTAAAATCCCCCTTTTTCATCGCATACATTCATTAGTGGAAGTTTGTCTGCTCTGAGACATGTACATATAGACATTAGGGCCCAGCTTGGGTGGATAACGATGACAACATTATCAGTTAAGCCAAAGGGGATCATAGGAGATCAAAACTCTGTGATGCCACTTTTAATGATGTCAACCTTTGACCTTTGAATATGAAGCGCTATGGGCAGAACGGCCCTCTCAGCAGAGCTCTGTGGGCAGCAGACATTACATCCATCCCCTGCTGAGAAGAAGGGCTTTTGGCAGGGGAGAAAATTTAACGGCTTTATCTTTGGGATGAATGGGAGATTTGTCACATTTTGTGGCAACGTGGAAGGCAGATTCTCAAATCCATGATGTGCATTTTGACGCCTCTGAGCTCCTTGTAATAATGTGGCCAATATAACAGCTCTGAATTCTCTGACTTTCAATTATAAAAGAAGGCGCGTATATAAGCGTACAGAAGTTCACAGAGGGACAGGAATCATGGCAATGGAGGACACAAGTCACAGAGAATGAAGGACACAACGAAATGAATGCAGCCGTGGGAACACTCAATTTTATGGAGCAACACTTGTTACATATGTCTTTAAACACTTTAAACAGCATCAGATGGGAGGAGCTACAAAACATAGAGCAAGAGCTGCAAAATGTAAGAGGGGAGGAGCTACAGAACATCAGAGAGGAGGAGCTATACGTGACATACACAGATCATTGGGAGAGGAGTTATAGAACATCAAAGAACAGAAGCTGCAAAACGTCTGAGGGGAGGAGCTACAGAACATCCAATGGGAGGAGCTTCAAAATGTCAGAGGGGTGTAAATCAGATTTAAAGTCTGGATGATACACATTTAACTTGGCTTCGCAGTTAAACTACTTTTAAACATTGAACCAGTTTCAGTAAATATGTGTCTAAAGGGTTTTATTTTCGAATTTTGGATGGATGTTGTGATCCATATAATATCGGGATATGTATCCTATAGTGAAAAGTGTGTATAGTTACACCCCTTGTTATTAATGAGTGCTTTATGGTTTACAGTAATCCAAAAAAAAGAGAAAATGTCCATTTATGTGGACAAAATAAGACATAATGGAAAGACAACTTTTTCAAAAGCACAAGCCACCTCTGAATGCACATCACATGATTCCCTGGGGGTAGTACTGAATGTAAAAGGGGATCAAACCTAGTGCTAGCAAGGTCTATCTAATAAACTGACCAGTAAGTGTAAATCAGCTGCCCGGAGGCATAACCAAAAGGACATAAGCTGAACAGACATGCCTTTTTACTCTTGTATATAAGTGTATAAGACAGCAATCAGATTCTGGTAGAAAAAGACAACATAAATCCAGGCCACAAAGACCACTTTCTTAAAATCTGCTTGTTTCCAGGGTATTTTCCCCGTAAAAATCCTTAAGAGCATCAGAGGTAATCGTATATTCATCTACAGCTCTTGCAAGCACCCCACCAACCCCCTTTGTCAGCTAAATTCAGGTGAAACTATATGCTGTTTCAGTTTCTTTGTCACATCCATGTAAATGTAAGTCAAGTCAAATGATTTTATACAGCAGTATTATGAAGACTGGTCTAGTATGACCATGTTTTGTGGGACGGAATGGCGTAGGAAAAGCTATAAGTTAAATTTTTTGGCAGACGCCATAATTAAACAGTATTTAAATGACATTTAGGGTCTGAAAGTTGCTATGGTTTTGATCAAATAATTGTTTTAGAATTTTGTTTTAGGGCACATGTGTTAGGTTCTTTCCCCAGTTACTTTTATTTTGTTATTTTCCTAGTCTTTTATTTTGTACACTCTTCTGTTCCTGCCCCTTCCTGCCTGCTCTTCCTCTTTGTCTGTGTCTCCACCCTCTTGTACCTTTTATTCTGGCCCCTTCTCCTGTGTGTCTTCATTCTGTGTCATGTTAATTGCCTTCATGTGCCCCACCTGCTCCTCATGTCTGGTTCGTCATCCCCTCGTTTGCTTTCTGCCTTCTTAAGCCCCTTGCTTCCTGTTCCATGTGCGGGTGCGGATTGCGGGTTCCAACATGCTTAGAAGTGTGGGAAAACCCACACTAGCAATTCCAATAAAATGGGGAGATACACGGGAAAGCTTCATGCTCCAATATGATAAACTTAAGGCTAGTTCCTTCATCTCCAAGTGGCCTGCTGAGTTCTGAAGATCCTAGCTGATCACTGACTGCCAACTGGAAATCAACTTTGAAACAAACACTGAAACAGTTAGGGCAGCAGTAGAGTTAATAAAACTCAAAGCCAGAGTTCCTTGAGCAGGAAAATCCCGACATTTCAATTAAATAGTTTTTTTTACATTTTCTATCTAGACCTTTAGCAATGGGGTTTTGTCTGGGAGCTAATTGGCATATGGAATAATACTGTTCTTGATATACATAAAAGATCACCCTTCTATGAACATGCCATGAACCTATTTTAATAGAAGAGGCCTAATATGAGCCCTATAAGTCTCCAGATTTATGATTTTCAATATAACACTCGTTAAACAAATACCACCACCATGCTTTAATATTTACATTTACATTTACATTTAAAAAAGCAATGACAGTTTGTGAAACACAATGTTAATTTTTTAATAGCAATCAAGTGAGTTTATCTGAGGAAATGGATTTAATTTCAGCTTATGATTCAGCTTCTGATTCGAGTGAAAACAGTACACAGTCAGATTTAACTGTTCATGCAGCATCGTCTTAACGATGCTATTAAGGCTGCAAGGAAATTATTGAATTAATTAACCATCTCATCTCACAAAATCAACAGTATTTAATCCCAAACAGATGCTTTGTGAAAGTCCATTAAATAGCTAAAAGATAAAATGCTCATGAAAGCTATGGAAAATGCTTTGCAGGTATTTGGTCAATAAGGCTTATGTTTCTGTAGCCATTCATTAAAAAATGGTGGTCATATGAGAAAAATAATGTTTAACAATGGCTGAACAATGTTAGGATTTACTGATAAAAGGTTATGGGTTGCAAAATTTGATTTCGTTGGAATTATTTATGGACAATTAACTTGTTGAGTGACATATCCATAATATATTGGCCTAAAACATACGAAAACAGTGACGGAAAAGTTTTCACAATGTCGGATATTATGCAAGCTCATTTTAGAGTGATTCAATAGTACATTTTGATATCAGCATCACTTTGCTTAGTGATTGAACACATATTTCAATGTTGGCATCAGAGGGCATCCCAATGCTGCACACCTCAAGCTGACATTAAGTCTCAATAAGAAAATGAATGAGACCAATTCTATAGTTTCAACATGTTTCAAGGTTAAGCCAACATAGCATTCAATATATTTTAGCTTGATTGTGTATAAGTCTGCAGAGAGCATGGGTTGAGTTCTTATCCAAGGTTTTTTGTTGTTACTTTCTTTTAAATATATGAGGACGATCTCCTTTGTTTCGAAATTGTAATGTCCAGTGGCGATAATACGATTTCTCTTTTCATTTGCATAAAACAATATGATAAGTCAGGATAGGGGACAATTATATCCCTCCCTGATGGTATTGCATCATAGATCTGTCTGTACTTCTCAGCACTGAGAACACCATTAATGCTGACCACATCTCCAACTTTATTTGCAGAAATGCAGCCCCAAACATGGGCTCCACCATACTGTTGCCTGCAGACACTAAAAACCCCTTCAATGAACAAACTAAAGCCAAATATTCAACATATTCAACATTTTGACACAAAGTTGAAGATCACAACTTAAAACCACAGTTTGTTTTAAAATCTGAAAAAGACCTTGTTGATGCAGTATAACTATTTTGTGTCTTGTTGCTGTGCTCAATCCTGCTATCACAAGAAATTGTCTTTTCAACCTCTAAAGTTTGGCTGTTCATTGCCCAGTTTTAAACCTCCTTCACAGCTGTCTCTATTTTAGCTCATGACTGAATTTCAACATTTATGGGACATTGGTTATCATTAGAACCTGTTTTGAAAAAATGGTTGATCATACACAATGCCTATTATTCTACAAAATCTCTGACATGGTGCAAGTGTACCTGGAGAATTGATAATGGTATAAAGTCGTAACATAGAGAAATTGATTTTTCTTTTTGTTTGCAAATAATTTACAACTTATTTATTTTAATTTTTCTATGCTCTACATTCATCATATCTGTAAAATACTTTGAACAACTAATTTCTTTATAATATGTTACGTAAAAACTTGCCTTGCCTTGTCTACCCTTGCATACAGATGTATTGTGTGTTTTTCTCTGTTTGGAATTGTTTATTATAACCTAATTGTGCCACATCCTCTTGATTTGATCTTTGAAATTTGTTTAGATTCTGCCCAATGGCTTTTAAAAACATTTTCCAATATAACATCACTCATCTTATCTCTGTCACGGCTCCGCTTTTCCTTATGACTCAGTGCTAATGCTTGTCTGCTCGGATCTCAGAGCTGCCATGCTTTGACTGTTCTCAGTATGCTTTGAAAATATAAATAAAACAACAGGAGGGTAGCTCTTTGAACATAAGCTGAAGAGATTCTTTGTTGCAGCCTATTAAAAATGTGTACAAATTTCAAACAATGCTTCAAGTCATTTAGAAAGATTGTTTCAGATATTAGCTAAATGACTACAGATGTCTGCTGTTGTGACCTTTTATCCCGATCTAAGCAAAGTGAAATGCTTAGTTCAAATCAGAATTATCAAAACCTATTTTACGAATACGTTTTTTGCTGATGTTCATATTCTCTTTCTAACAACGCATTGCCTCTTGCATGTATCCTCAAGATCAAGTCGAAAAACACAGCATGCAGCCCCCAGAAAAGGACCCATACCAATGAAGCAGACAAACTCTCATCAGAGTGCAACATTTGTGTCCTGTTTACAAGCACATGCTGCTTCAGTCTCAGCCCTCCAAGCACTTCTTCTACCGCTGTGTAACAAAACAGCAGCCTTGAGCAGCAGAGCACGAGAGTGTGGTGGTATTATTAGGCAGGGTGAGAAATAACAGTTATACAAATAGAACTGGTGAGCCTAATTTGTACCAATTGACCAGACAATCTATCAATCGTCCAATCATGTAACCCAGAAATAGACAAAACAAGCAAGCAACAATCCCATCAACTGACCGTCCGTCCAACCAATCAATGAACCAACCAGTCAACCAATCAACTAAGCAACAAACCAACAAAGCAACCCCGAAACCAAGCAACAAACCATCCAACCAACTAACCAAGAAACCCAGAAATCAACAAACCAAGCAACCAACCATACTAGCTACATACAACGCAACTGACCATCCAAGCAACCAACCAATCAAGAGACAAATCAACCAAGACACCCATAAATCAATAAACCAAGCAACCAACCACCCCACCACCAACCAAGCAAGCTACATAGAAAACATCCAAGCAACCATCCAAATAAGAGAGCAAGCAACTATCCAAGTGACCAAACCTACTGACCAACCATCCCATCCCCTACCAAGCAAGCAATATAAAAAAACATCCAAGCAACCAACCAACCAGTAACCCAATCTACAATACATGAATTCATGTAGAACTAACTGGAATAAGTTGAAAGACAATTTGTAAAAAGTAAAAACCGTATTGGTTAAGTTTGAAGGTAAATTTGGGTAAAATTGGGTAAATATGTCAAGACAGTCTAAAAAGTGGTAAACCAACACTTTTTGGAGTGTGTTCATATTACAGGAGGATGAGTGGAATAAGTAAAATGAACAATGATCATTGACACAATGATCATTTGCTCTAGTAGCATCAAGACTGGAGCTTTTAGAGACTTAGAGACAGGCCCATGAAAGAATTGAAGGAATGGATGAACAGAGAAGAGCAACAGGAGCTGAAGTTCAGCTAGATGCTAGGCTAGGTGTGTGACGCTAGTAGACCAGACAATGACCTGGGATGAGCTTAGGTGTTATACTGAAGGATAGGGGTGTGGCTTAGGGACTGTGAACCCCCAAAACATATAGTTTAAATAATTAGAACAAACCATGTTCATTTTGGTTTGTAAAAAAAGACAACCAATTTGTTACAAGGAAGGCACTTTATCAAAGGAATTGTTCACATTGTTTCATCCGATATAGTTTTGTCATTTGTTGAAGTGCTCACAGAAAAGAGAAGAGCACTATTCCACTGTGGGGATGGTGATAAGGGGAATGTTCTGGAGAGAGAAACTGTTGATTTAATGAGATGGCACCTCATGGCTTCTAACACTGATGAACATTTGCTAGAAGACTTCAATATCACATATTTGTTTTTCCGTGCAATCCCATATTTTGCAGACGGCTCTTATGGGAGTGAGGTAGAGTTACTGTTGCATTATTATATGAGCCTTCACACATAAAAATATACTTATTAAAAATAGCTGAAAAGTTTGCTTTTCTTTCACACATCGACCATTCTGTCTATCTTCTGAAAAGTCTCACATCCTTCATGAAAGTGACTGAAATTCAGCAGGAGTTTAGTGCCATGAGCTTTGTCTTTGCCTTGACCTATTTGAATGATGGTACATCTCAAGTTGGACAAGAAACTTGACAAAACACATCACGATTACCAATAGAAACAATCCTCAAGGTTGCACAAACAAACAAGCAGCATTACCAAATGAGAGAACAACAAGGGAAAGATAGCTGAGCTAAATACAAAAATTTCTTCGGCAGTCAAACTGAAACAATCTTTTACATCTCGCCATTAAAGATACTTTTTTAGTTCAGAACTGCGTGGTCTCAATAAAACAAGTTGTCTCAAACTTTTCTCAGAGTGAGTAGTAAGTGCCGTCGTGAAAGGATCACATTGAGACATGAGTCTGAATCTTCAAACAATCTTCAAATAAACATCTTCCTGCCAATCTAAACAAACAAAAATGCATAAAAATCAATGAGATGCTAAGTCAGAATTATTTGATTAGTCGTAAGAGTCCCTTAGCACTGTTCACCACAGTATGAAAATAGCAAATAGCTATTTTATATTCCACCAGAAGATGTCAGCAAACAATAGGCCACTCTCGCTGCTTGAACCTTGACCTTTCCTGCAATATTTAAAAACGATGACTAAATCTAATAATAAAAACGTATCTGATGTGAATTGATGGCGGTTGTATAGGCAAAAGGTACTAAGGAACTAACATCAAATATTGGTTTTAAATATATTTCTGTCACTTTCGGCATCACTGACATCACCCATTCGGAGGCCCCTAAGGTGCCAATGACCGATGAAAGCTGAGTAAACCTGTTCACTTCTTTGGTAAATAAAAAAAGTCATCATTTTGACTGCATTTGTGGTTTTAAAAAAGAGCTTTACGTAGCACAAATCATTTTTAAACCTGTATTTAAATAGAATTCTGTTCAGTCTAGTTTAATTAATGGTGAGAAAGCAAAGTAAACAATATATATTTTGAATCCTATTGTTCTGAGATACAAAAGGAAGTCACAATACAAACAGCAAGTTAAGTCACATCTGGGAATGCGCTCTCTTTAAATGAAGTGAGTGAGAACAACTTTCAAAAAGACAATTGTCTCCCCTCTCTTTCCTCTCCCCCACTCTTATCCTTTATCTACGACCACTTTTTGTCCCCTTTTAGACACAAGACTGTGTGACTTTAATCTAAATAAAGCTGCGTTTTTCTTTACATCTTTTCAAAACTTACTTCCAGAGTCTTCTGTAATGGGTACGATAAATAATATCAATATTTATCTTAGATTACTAATACTGGAATGAGCTGTGATTGACAGCTGCTCTGAAATTCACCTGGAATAGACAGAATAACTTTTCTTTATAATTATAAGACATGCAGGTCGTAATCTGAGAGCGTTTTAAATTCTCTCTTTGGGCTTGCTCCAGTTGTCTACAGGCACTCCAGCTTCCGTCCACAAAGAATCAACACGTAAGATGCCCCATGACTCAAACAGAAGAAGAACAAATGAATAATGTTCCAGAGACACTGATTATTGATTTAAAGGAGATAATCAGAGAGCACTATATCCCTTTTATCCATTTAACTCTATCACAAACAGAGCTGCATGTATTTGCTTTTCTGTGGTTTTTGTGCTTTGCTAGAGCTTCAGGCTAGAAGCATATTTGATAATGTATTTTGATTACAGTAAAATGCAAAAGCACACTCATAAATAAAGAAGTTGAGATTGATGTAAAGAACATGAACTCTTTAAAGAACATAAACTCCCCCTTGTGGATATATAGACAGCCAAGCGAGTGTGCATGGATGTGTATTTGTGCTACTGCACAGATGGAATGAATTTGACCTGATATTGGATTCAACTGGAAAAAAGGAACAAAAGCACCAGTACAATATTGGCATGTCCTTCAGGATAGTGCAAATGCCTTTGAAAGATGTAGAAATCACACATCGTGGATGGTAAATCCAAATATGAAATCATACAGAATTTAAAAACATTGAAATTAGCTACAAATGCAAAATTGGCAGCAGAAAGCATGAATTGACACAGTAAGATAAAATAATGTTTAATTAAAAGGACGGACAATTACTTGAATCAGAGAATCAGAATCTAGTGATGAGTTTAGCAGACACTGAATTTTGAATTAAGTGAGCGACGATGGAGATCAGGAGGAGGTAAGTTGTTGTAGAGAAGATCCAGGAGGTAATTAAGATGAGGAAATGGGATCAAACAAAACGTTATGTGAAGCCGGGGTGAATGGGTAGACCAGAGCTTTCAGGATTTGTCAGAGGGTAACTTGGAATTTTTACTCTAATCATTTTTTTTTGGCTTCAGGACTGAAGACTCTCGTTCCTTTAAATGTTTTCGGAAACACTCCTTAGTTTCTCTGGATGTGTGTTTGAGGGCATTGTCATGCTGGAAGACCCAGCCACAATCTGTCGGCAGAAAAGTACCCTTCTCCGGTATTTTTAAATAAAAACAAATAAAATCCCAAAATGTGACTCACAGAAGTGTAAATGCAACAGAAATCACAGATATTTCCATTTTTTTGTAAATGGGAAAATGTGAACAATGGCGCACAATATTTTAGTTCTAGCAGCACTGTTCACCACAGTTTGAAATACACCTATGCAAATAGCTATTTCAAATTCCGTCAGAAGATGGCAGCAAATTGGAAAATCTTGGGCCATACTCAGATTATTTTAAACATGTTTTATTTGTATTTATTCACATCATGAATCTGAAACCAAAAAATTACAGAATAATTATGGTTTGAAAACATTGAGGAACATGATAAATGACCCACAATATATTTGTGCTAGAAACACGTGGCTCATTAGCACTGTTCACAGCAGTATGAAATACACACACACGCAAAAAGCTATTTTATATTCCACCAGAAGATGGCAGCAAACTGGAAAATTGTGGACCAGCTTTTTTTTTTTTTTTTTTTTTTTTACTTGTATTAAAAAACTTTTATTAGCCATTTATTTTGTTTTACTCTTTTTAAAGTGACCAAGAAAAACCAAAAAGAGGTACACAAGTCATAATTTTTGGCAAATTTCAAAATTACATTGCGGGAAAACATGAAAAATTGCCCACAATTCGGTTTGAATTCAAGATAATAAAAGAACCGATAAAATCTTTTCAATACTTGCCATTTAAGACACTTTGGACAAAAGCATCTGTCAAATACATAAATGTAAGTGTAAAACCTCTTTCAGTTGAAGAAGCTGAGAGAGATTCATCATAGTTTGGCATATACTGGTTGTTTTTGTGGCACATGGCCTGAATTACAAAATAGTGCCTCTTTTAAATAAGATGCAGATCTGATGCTGACAGTGAAACAAACACAGTGTGCCCAGATTTTATTAAAAAGCACTATTCCCCAGTTGTGCATTTAAATGAATAAACACAACTCTATGATAACAAGGCTATGTAAATCGAAATCTCTTCTAGGAGGGATATATTAGTTTAGAGGTCTCGTCAGAATCTGATATGAGGAACAAGTGACCCTCAACCACTTATCCTCAGTTGCACATTCTAAAAAAATAAAGTAGTCCATTATTTTTCCACCATTAAATGACAAGAGGAAGTGTTTAAGAAATTATTTTAATTCAAACTCTGACAGAATCTCTCCTTGATTCTCTCCACCTCTCGTCCTCCATGACTAAGGGTTTCAGTCAGTCGGAGTGAGGTCTTGTTTAACTTGTCTCTAGGGAAGAAGCAGAAAGGAAATGTCTTGGACATGTTGTGGCAAAGTGGCTCGAGGGGTCATGCAACTACTCTAAAGCAGTCTTTTGAATCCAAATCACAACCCTGCTACAAGATCAGAGGCCCTTTAATGTCACCCCGAAAACCCTACTCTGGGAATTTGTGCTTTGTCTTGTCCTCTCTCTCTCTCTTTGGATTTCACTAGGGAAAACTATCCAGTCCTTCCCGGAAATACTTGGACTCTTCCAGTCAAATGCATTGCCCTTAATAAAGCCAAGAATGCAGATCTTTGGGATACAGAAATCTCAGCACTTTATTAAAGGGCCACAGGGGGCAAGTCGTGCTGGAAAAAGGACTCTGTGGCATATAGCTTTTCTGCAGAGGCCTTTGAAATTCACTTTTAATGGAGAATTATATGCAGGTAAAGAGACATACTGATGTACGGCCTTCGTGATGTCTGAATTGTGACCAAACTGACGACTGTTAAAGGATTAATTCAGGTTCGTTCCTTGATCAATGATTCTATATAATACAAGATTGATGCTTAGAGCTAAATGCATTGTGTGGTCGGCTAAAAGGCTTTTCTTCTTGATCCATAATGGAACTGAACCCTATTCTGTGCTGCTGAGAATTAACGTCAGCAATATGCTAAAGGAAAGTTTCCTGAGCAGTTTTCATCCAGATGCTGCCCTTGCAAATAAACCAAATGACCTATGACCCAAGGGTTTATGATCTCATAATGTCAAATCCTGTTTGCGGTCGAGGAGGCTGTACATTAATAAGCTCTGAATTTATCCTTCAATAGAGTTTTGTCGAACGGTCGAATGTCTGATCTGCGACAAAGACAAAGAGTCAACATACAATATTTGTCTGCATGACCTATGATCTTTATCCATCATTTAATCAGCGCGGGGTTGAAATGCATCTACTGGTGTATGTATATGGAAGATAGACCACCAGTCCATGGCAAGACCGCATTCACTTACATTGAACTCATGCATGAAATGTTAGACCACATACTACATTTGCACTGTAAGAATGTTTTGAGTATTATGTGTGAATAGGTTCATTTATATCTTAATGTTAAACCAGGATAAGCTTCGCACTGTCCAGTGGAGATTGGTCGAGAGTTGCAGTGATGCCATCACTACACATTTGAAGATAGTGTTATGTGTATTGTACAGAGGTAATAAAGTTGGTTTGAGTTATGTTCTAGTGTTCATTTGGTCGAAGGTGTTAATCATTTTGTACATGTTCTGAAATGTGCAGGACGTCATGCGCAGGTAACTGTTCAGAGATTGATCTTTTATTGAAGCGTTATGCTGTTGGTGGTACATTTGTATTGCTGTGAAATAAAACTTGAAAATAAAACTCAACTTTCTAAAACCAGCACCAACTTGACTCTCTATTCCCTACTCTTCCTTATTATCAAATGCTTCTAGAATCATATTCTTCTAGTCATTAACCGTTTACTCCCTTTTTGGGGTCTGCTAGTGCCTATCTCCAGCGTACATTGGGCGAGTAGTAAGGGTACACCCTGGACAGGTCGCCAGTCCATCGCAGGGCAACATTCACGCACACCTAAGGGAAATTTAGATTATTCAGTTAACCTAACCGCATGTTTTTGGGATTGTGGGGGAGTTGTCCGGAGTACCCGGAGGAAACCTACGCAAGCACAGGGAGAACGTGCACTCCTCCACCCGGCAATACTGGATTTATTAATGCCAGAATATAAGACATTGCAATAGTCTGGATTACCCTCTCAAGATCATGTCTATTGAAGGCAATAAAATATCTTGCTTTATTTATAAATCACAACTAATCACACAATAATGAATATATATATTTAATATCCAACAGCAGCAGTGCCAGCTACTAGCACTCATACAGGAAATTATGTATAGTCCTTACTACTTTTTATGTGCCTTTTTGTAGATTGTTTTTATAAGTTTACTATTTATCTGATCTTGTTAACAATCTTTGCCCATCAATTACTTCAAAGGCTGCACACAGCTGCTGATGCACTACTAATCAGCCAAAATGCAATGACCTGTACAGTTTTCAGACGTTTTTAAGCAATTGTTCTAAACGTTTTACGTTATTAAATAATTACAAAATCCAACTTTCCTATTCTTTATAATAATAAATAAATCTGAAATCAAATCAAATGTATTTGAGACCACGTGCTGGCCATTGAGTGACAAGAAGATATTGAAAAGCCAGGAGGATGTACATGTGTTTTATAAGCTCTGTGAAAGAAGGCCTGTCCCGCTCCGCACATATGCGGGGATTGCGTAACACCAATGTGGACTGTTTGCGAGTGATTCCCCAGCCAGGCACCCCGCCTCCCTGAAGTTTGGACTAACAGAGCCCCTTGAGCAAGAGATGCCAGCACTGTATCTCACTTAGATCAAAACACAGCTATGTCGCGCTCGAACACGGACAAGCCGTTACCGAACCTCGATGCATTTCTACAAACGGATCCATATATCGGACCCTATGAGGGAGACCTGCGCAGGAGGTAAACACGCCTTCTTTTAAACATTAAAATGGATTAGACTTTTTATTCTTAGGTTCCTGAAAAGTTATTCATTTAGAGAACAAAATGTTTGGTCGTGAGCATCCTGCAATTCGCGGGTTTTTGGTAACGCACGTGCTTCACATTCAGCCTAAAATGTATCTAGTGAAAATAACCCAATATTTGGCAGTGCTTTTAAAAACTAGACACATTCAGGTAAACAAGTAAATGTGCTTTTTCTTTAATATGCTTAATACAACTTAATATTACCTGCTTCCTAGCCCTAAACAATTATAACTTTTCATTATAAAAGTCAAGTGGCTATATAAACGACAGGTTCTGAGCCCATATACTAGACAGTCTACTCAAACACACTTTATTAAAACTATTTTGCGTTCACCAATCAAAATTACAATAATATATTTATTGTTTTAAAAGGAAATTCGTGTTGTATTTAAAAACAATATTTTTAATTACCACCTGTATGTTGTTTAATGTTTAAACTTTGTTGCCAAATATGTCTTAACGTTCTAAGCTACGCCTTCTCTACAGTCTTTATTTATATTTTAAAATTTATCTGTCATGATTGTTGTGTGACCATTGACTGTATATAACATGGACAAAGTGTCAGTGATGTCACCCATTGGTTTCTGGCAAAGTGAAATGAGGCTCAAAGTGGGTGTCGCCAGCCATCGCCTTCATGACAGTGCATCACTTCCTGGTCATCAAAAAGGAGCAAAAGATCCCCTGAGGCAGGATGTGAACATAGAAAATCAGAAATTAGCTTTAATTAACTACATCAGAGGATGACTGTCAATCATCTGCCCATCAAGAAACCTCGCCCTTAAATTATGCACAACTTTAAAGCTTAATAAATCTTAAACTAACAAATTTAAAAATAAAATTCATCCCTCTCAGAGTGACATCCTATTAGGCTTCAAAAGGGAAAGCATGAGGTTGCCCCTCATGTGTGGCAGTACAGAGAAGCGAGACAACGACGTAACATTTATCTCTTTTATTAAGACAGCAGTTCTCCCTATCAATGTCAATGACACAATATGATATACTTGGATCACTGGGAGAGCTGGAAACTGGATCCACAAAGACAGGTCAGTAATCCACAGAGGTGAGTATGGAGATAAATTTGTATTAGTGCTTGCAATCTTCACATGGAGTACAGGAAGTCTAATCCACAATACTCGGTGAGAATCCTCAAGGTAAGCATCCACAACAACATCCAGTTGGTTGTTATCACCATAGGAGAGAATTTGTGGCTTTGGTGCAAGCGTGGTTATCCAAGCATTGGGTGACCAAGCCGTTCCATGAAGGAGAGAGACTAGGAATTCTGGGACATGGAGTGTTTAATTAGCGGTAAGTATGAAAGTGATTGACGGGGAATCGATGATAGCTGAAGTGAGATATGCGATTATGGCTGGAACTGACACAATCTTTATCCTAATAATTATGAATCAAGGCTTTGAAGCAGTTATTGACCACACCCAATGGTATTTGGAACCAGAAAAGCCTTGATGCGGAGCATGTGTTTGTAGTACAAGTTGGGTGTTGAAAGGGGTTCCAACTTCCCTATATCTTTTTACACCTCCTTTAGCAGTTGATTGCAACACTTACAACTACCATTATTTGGATTTCAGATTTGTTACCCATCAAAAATTTACAGTATGTAATTTGTCACCACTAGAGGGCACATCTTTCTATCAAATCTGTCTGTGAGAATGCACTTGTGATCTAATTAATGTTGTGTTTTTAGTAGATACTGCATGATAATACAATTACAAGGAAGTGTACATGGTTACCCTTCGATGGACTTGCGACCTGTGTACCCCCGCTGGAGTTAGGCACCAGCAGACTTCCATGACTCCGAAAGGGATTAAGCGGGAAAAAAATGAATAAATGAATGTATATGGTTTAGACACATAACACCTTTTACCTTACCATTACTCTGCATAACCAAGTCATTCTATCCCCATATCACCATATTAATTGAAACTTTATCAACAACAGAATGCATATTCATGTTTTTGTAGAACAGCCAAAAATCTCCAATGTTGGCTCTGCAGACTAAACTATACCCTTCACCTTGTATCCAAGACACAATCTTAAAAATTCTACTGTAATAATTTGTGACGTGTTTACTTCTGACACTGGCAGCCATGGTTCCCAGACTGTTTGATTATTAATGTTCATATAGAACTCAAGGAGGAAGACATGTGACTGTCAGCTTGCCCAGCAGACAGAGAAAGCAGCTAATTGGGCAGATCTTGTGAAAACAGGGTGAGATGGCACACAGAGAGTGTCTGAGCTTGGCAGGTTCCCCATACCACCAGCCAGTCACTATACCTTTTAAAAATTCACTTTAATGTCTAGAGCCTCTCAAACAGCCTCACATGAAAACTCGTGGAGAAATGGTCACATGGCCCTGCGACTGGAATGGTTCAAAATTAAATCAGGCATTATCAGCAGAATCCGGTAATCATGACTATTCCATTCTTGGATGGGTTTTTGACAGTAAAATATCTTTTGATAATGATTCTTATTTGTAAGAAGATAGTACTTTGCATTTCAAAATATCCATCTATAGGAAAAAAACCTGCTTCTCTTTTGGGTTCATATTTTTAGGGAATTTTTTTTGTGTTGTATTTAATGTTATTTTCTTGTATATTATTCTTATATTTAGATTTTTTTCTGTTCTGATTTAATACTTGCATAAAATATTTTTTTCTGCTAGCATGTTAATCTTTTTAAATGATTTGAGTATAAAACTGGCCAGGATTTTTCGATCTTGATCCTACAGGTACTGCGTTGAAAGCACCTTTTTGCCAAAGAAACCCTTTCAATACCCAACCCTGAGTCACATATTTGCTACCTCATTTTTTCTCACCTTTAAATATTCTATTCCTTAAATATTCTATTATATTCCTAACCCTATTCTATTCCTTTGGTAATGTTCATTATATTCAGACTGGTTTACCCCAACCATTGAACATTTTTGAAATGTAAATGGGAGGGAAACAAACAACTGAAGAGTATAAAGTTTTAATGAGATGGCACACCAATTAAATCCCATTCTATTGCTGGTGGCACTTCTGAATAATTTCTTCCCTACTCTCTAGCAGACTTGTAGAAATTTGTCATTACTCTTCAAAACGTGCAGTCAGCATTCCACAGGTTCATGCAGAGACTCACAATTTGTTGCAAAGTGATGTCTGCCAGTGATATTTATTTGCTTAAATTGGTTAGAAGGGACAGCAAGCATCGTCAGAAACTGTCAAGCCATATAATTCACACACAGACACAGTTACCCTCTGGTTAAACACATTTGTTCATCATTTCACAGTTTCTTTACTTACTACACATCTCTAATTTTCTAAACGATTGAATAAAACTAAGACAGGTAGGGATAAATAAAATGCTTCAGATGTTCTGTTCAGTTTGATCGTTTCATTTTGTTTTTCTTCATGATTCTGGGAGCTTACACAATATTTTGTGTGAAAGAATATCGCAATTAAGAGAAACGAATGGATACGTCAACCAACTAAATGAGCATCTAGTTCAATTCACAGTGTGACATTTAAGTTTTGCAGTTAGAAAAAGTTGCATTAACAAACATATCAGCTATCAGTGATTACAAATAAGTTTAAATATGATTTAAAACATAGTTTGTGATGAGAAAGTTTATCATGAGGTAAGGAGCTATGTGAAATGTGAATAGTTGTTTTCATAACCTGATGATTGCCCTGAAAGTTAATAACTTAACATACATATATTAAATGAAAGAATTTTGAATTTGAAAACTAAATGTTCCAAGGATGCAAATATATAGATGTTGTAGCATAGATAGACAATTCCTAGACCAAAAATCTAAGGATTTGAACAATGTGGAAGGAGTGAAATAAACAAAATGTAAGTTCAGTGGAGTTGTTCAGGACAAGTTGTTTTCAATAAAGTTTTAGGTTTTTGCCACTTGTTTTTGTTGGTAAAAGTGCAGTCAAAATCCAGTTTTCCTGAGTCAGGGATTGCTTAGTCTCTGATGGAATATCTAGGTGACAAAAACAAGCTTTGTGTTCCCGTCTTTTTTCTTTAATTGGTGCAATTAACGGATAAGATGTAGTTTGTGTCAGCAGAAGGTCAGCAAGGAGTTTTCTCGCCTGCTCTTTCTGGCATTCCCATCCATAATGGGGTGCTTCTTTAGCACTTTGTGTCTTGTTTGTTTAATTCCGAGGTGGAAATGACATTTGCAATCCAATTTTTAGACTGAACCTGCTGAATTTGTAGTGACATGCATCATTTTATTGTTTGCATCTTGGCAGCTAATTGGACATTTTTTGATGTGCAGGAAAAGATTACTGTGTCTACAAGCACAGATAGATTTTTAAAAATGTCTTCCTCCATGTTTGTCATTAAGAAAATGAATCGAAAATTATGAAATAATAGAATCATGTGTAAACATCAACACTGAAGATCCATATCATACAACACTTGTTATACCCTCAGCAGCTTCTATTCACCTGGGATTCCTCTCAAAGCAAAACTGCGCTGTTGAGTTGATGGGGTTGAGCCTGACGCCTCTGGGTATATACACGAGAGCCTCTAAACTGGTGTTAGACCCTCTATGATGCATTTGTTGTCATATGGGGAATGCCAGGGGCAGAAATAAAGGTGTTTGTTTGGTTTGTATTTTTATCCACGCGTAAGTGAGCTTTCTGCAGTGTACGAAAAGTGCTGTGTCATGATGAGTCAGCTCACCCTAGGGCTATTAGCGTGGAGCTATTGCTACTTTAACAATCCCTCTTGAGTTCCCAGAACTCTCTCTCCATGGCGCTACTGTTCATTGAGCATAGCCGATCTCCAAAATGTGCTTTCAAGAGGACAGGATCAAGCGGTCAAGTGTAGCCTCTTTTAAGACTGACCAGAAGTATTGCAAGCACCACTTTACAGCCATTCCTGGTTGCAATCACAAAGATTTGTTATTATCTCTGACAGACAGTGTTTGATCTTTTTATTGGCTTAATCTCCTCAAACCCCAGTGGTTAGTTGAGACAGTGTTTCAGAGATAGTATGATGTGCTAAAAATTTACGCACTGGGAAATTAAAGGTTATAAAAGTGCAGTTCTTTTATTGTTGTTGACCCAAAAATTTGGACAGAGGTGAACTTTCACCCTATTTGTTTTGTACACAGAGTGACATGATTTGTGTCTAGTTTATCACCACCTTCTCACTTTCTTTTAACCGTTTTCATGTGTTGCCTCCTTTCCCCTCTTGTTTGCTTATTTCCTTTGCCTTGTCATTGTTTTCTACTGCCAGTAATTGCCATTATTGTGCCACGGTCACATTATGGCAAAAAAATCCATTGTTTTAAAGTAGATTAGAGAGCAGCTTGTTATAATACAGATGAGTTTTAGAATTTTTTGAAGTAGGATACTTCACAAAGTAACAATGGGATTCTTACAGGATACATACAAGCTGAATACGAAAGTACAAGATGATGCATAGAAAGAAAGATACAATGAAGTTCAGCATTTTTTTTATAGGTACAACCCCATTGAGGAAGAACATTTTCTGCCTTAGATACTTATTTTGTTAGCAAATTTATTAATTGGAGTTTGTGTGTTTTAATAAACTCTTTGTGTGCTATTTCACATCTGGGTCTAACGGTCTTCTGATTTTATGTACATTTTTATCAACTAGTATTGTTTTTATTATTATTTTAAATATGACAAATAAAATGTCCAAAAATCCTAAAGTATGAATTTTTTTAGGAGTTTTGCATTTTTAAATAGATAATTACATGCAGAAATCAAATTTGAACTAAAATAATAATTTATGAACATTTTCAGAATGTTTTTTGCATTCTAATTGGTTAATTTTAATGTCAGGTAACCTACATTCATCTCAAGCAGAAATTTGAGATGTTTAAATCACATGAAAGCACATAGGTATAGAATTTTGGAATGAAACAGGGAGAAAGTCACTGTAAAACTCTCAAAATCCCATCTCTCTCAAAGTAGCACATTAAAACAGATGGCATTTGAAGCATATGGATCACTTTCAATTGTCAGTAAATACATTTCACCATTAAATAGCATTTAAAACAACATGAAAATGTGTCAGAATTAAAAAAATTTTATTGTTCTCTGGGTATTTTTAAAAATGCTTAGAATTGGTTGGTAGCAAGCTTCTTCGAACTCCAATCCTAGTCCTCAGGGCTGAGTAAGCGTTGGTCATCTAAAAGGATTTGTACAGAGGGTTATTTAGTTGCTTCGTCCTCTCCACAGGAATCATATTTTTCCTTCTTCATGTCCAACTGCGCTGTCACACTTTTGGAAAAAAAAAAGCTTTGTGGACCCCAGTGTGTAGCCCATCAATGCTAACTCAGAGAGCCTGAAATAACCACTTTCAAAGTTTGATTGTTATATTTTTATGGATTATTAATTCCACTTCTTTTTTTCTTCATAAAAGCATTCCATAAATGTCAGGTTTTCAATCTTCACAGTACGGGAAAGCTGTTTGGCCAAGCACATGTTCTCATCCAGCTGACTGGTTGTCACTGTACATCTGTGAGTGGGCTATTAACTGCCAAACTGGTAATCGGTCAAGCGTTGTGTGCATTTATGCTCATCCAGGTATCATCACTAAAGATTTTAAAGTGGTTAAGAGCAGCTTTAAAATAACCACTGCCCTCACCCAACATCCTGTTGTGCAAGTTTTAATGAGCACTTTACACTCCCAGTGGAAGTCACATGATGACTTCCCACTGGTAATTATTCTTAACGCTGTCATGAACAAGCACAAAGAAGTCCCAGCTGGACCCAACACTGATTTTCAAAAATTAGCTACGAGTTCAGGGGTCTCCCATCCTCGTTCCTCACCATTATAAATGCATAGTCTCCCACTGGCAGTGGCAAACATTGGACATTCATACTGAACACTTCTTTTGTATACTCTTGTTCAAGGTAAATGCTGTGACTATTGGCAAACAGCAGAACACTATTCAAATATTGTTTTAATTTCTCAAAGAAACTATAAGCATTAAACCACATTAACAGAGATAATGTGCTGTTGAGGGTAAATTATAGTCCATCGCCAGTACATGTCAATTAACAGCCCAGAAAATCCCTGATCGTTTTATATAAAAAAATAAAGAAATAAAGCATGGCAGACCAGTATTTGGATTCATTACCTTGTGAAGAAAAAGAAATCTTTGATGCTCTTTGAACTTTATGTCCTTTTCCAGCTTGGGTGCCACACTGAAAACTCTTAATTCTCTTTACAGTGGTTCCATCGCTTTCTTTGCCACTTGTGACTGGTGGCCATTATGCTCTACATTGCCCATGATTCCTGAACTACAGGTCCTCAGTCCTTGCAACAGCATATTCAAGCAACATTATATAAACAGCACATGCCCGAACAGAAATACAAATCACTCTGAAAAGAGGTAATTCACAACAGTGTGGGTTTTTGTAAGCTGGCTGCTCCTTTGACACGGGAGGGGAGTGGCGAGGCAATTGACCCTACGAATGCTTCGTCCAGCGATGCACCCTGAATTTCTATATGGTTTTAATTTGGCCAAAAGTAATACTTTTCTCTGATTGCAAGGAAAAGTGTGGCACAATATCCTGCTGATTTTCCCGAGGGAAAAAAAAAAAAAATCATCGCTCCTTGCACAAAAATGCACCTCATATACAGCACATCACTGTTGAACGGTCTCCATTGTTCCACGTTGTGTGCACTCAGCTTTGTGCATTGCTTATTTGTTTGGTTTTTAATGCAGGTTTCTTTCATTGTCCGCAATCGAAGGATGTGGCAGAGTAAGCATCTTGAGTGACGTACCTAAACTAGAACTGAACTGGGGCAAACAGAGCCGTACTAAGCCAAGCTGTGCTGTTCGAGTGGAAAAGAAATATTACTTCCTTATAGAAGCGAACTGGTCCTGTGACTGGCTATTCTTTCCAGGATGTACCTGCCCTTCACCCAATAAGTTAGAGATGAGCAGTTCCCTTTGACCCAAACCAAGAGGAAATGGGTACTGGTTTTTGTCTAACTGTTTTCAATGCAATCCATATTTGCTACAGAACATCTCATAGTGAAAGGCAAATGACAACCGCACATCATTTCGCACATCAGACTTTCAGCCAATGACAGATGACTAAGATGTTTGAGCCAGAGACAAAAATAAGCCTGTGTTTGTTTATCCGAGCTGTCTATGAAAACCCTGCTCAAAGCCTATACAAACTCTTTCTTTTAAATCACCGCTTTTCACGAAGCAACTTTCTTAATCTCTGTATATCTCCACCAATGACTCATTAGCTGGATGTTTTTTAGGACAAATAACTTTAAAATGAAAGCATTCTCTGTGATGTGAAGCTTGTATGGACGATGAGGGTTGGGTGATTAAGGTACACCATGCATACAATGTGTTCTTTAATTATTTAGATTTCAAGTTATATTCTGCATATATTTAAAGGAAATCTTACCCTCTTTCATGTCTTTAGATACAAGCAGTTTGCCGAGCGCCTGATGCAGTTGGAGGAGGCGGAAGGAACCTTTGATCGTTTCACACAGAGCTACCAGTCCTTTGGAATTCATCGGAGGCCTGACAACGTACTGGTCCTTAGGGAATGGGCCCCAGGAGCGGAGGCCCTCTTCCTGACGGGGGATTTCAGTAAGCTCTACCACAAACCTGTCATGCAGAGTTCTCTGCTGCTCACTTTCCAATGAAAACCCTTCATGATGGACAGATAAAGTACAACTGATTTACTGTTCCCAAGGAAACAGACTTTAATTTTAGGAAGCTAGTGCTCGCATTGCACTTCACAGTTCTCACGTGAGGATTCTGCTGGGCTTGCATTGTTTGCTAGTAGTCTGACAGTATTGTTCTTTTAGAGAAATCGATGAAGAAGTAGTTGAAGGGGAAGTCTGGATTGGTGTTTATTTTGTAAACTGACTGATACAAATTTGAAGTCTGATTAGGATACATCAAAGCTGTCTAAGATGATCAAAAGCACTTTTTTCAGAGGTATGTGGTTAATTACGTTCAATTTTAATCCAATTCAAATGAACAAAAAGGTAATGCATTTATTTAGTAAAAGTTTTAAAGCGTATTTATTTTTTTTGGTTCAATTTAAAAAAAAGACTTAGAATCCATTCTATTTTTTAAATGTATGCCGGTGTCTTTTTCTTCTTCTTGACCAGATGCTTGGTCACAGATGTGAGTTAGACATGAAACGTGGAAGTCGAAACTTTGATGTATGATGTTCAAAGCTTTCTGCTTGAGTGGTGTTGTGGTGATGTTGGCGACTAACTATCAAGATAACTGTAAGTCACTGAGCAAAGTTTGCCTACAATTGTTTGTTGAATGCAGTTTTATTTACCTGTGTGGAGAAAAGGAGCAATAAGAAAGTGAGCAAGGCATGAATTATCCCATTTATGCCATTGTAAGTTATAGTAAACTTTCAAATATTACTAATATTTACTTCTGTACACCACTTTTGGGGCAGAGAGTATAAGTGCTCTGTATATAACTAAATATAAACATCAAAATCACAGTTGAACACTGCTGCTGCCATTTTCTTACATTTTTTACTCATGCATTGTTGGAATGTTAAGTTTAGATGGTAGCATTCATCGATTCAGACTGATCGTAGTTTGTGGATATCAGTGACGTGCGGAGAGGTTCGTGGCTATTGAGGCACTGTCGTCATCAGTCAGATTTACAAACATATGAACCCACATTTGATTTGACAACAGTTAACATGTTTTGTATAAAATTTAATTTCAAAATTTTTTCCCATACACAAACTAACCCAAAATAACCCCAAAAATAATGATTGAGTTGCCTTGAATTATAAATAAAGTATTCCTACTCTTTCTTCAGTTTTAAAAGTCTCCATCTGTCCCCGACCCATTGTCTTTTGATGGTTGTGAGGCAGATGTGTTCGAGGATTTTAAGGACTGGAATCGAGAGTATCTTGTAATAGAGCCAAAGCCGTAACCAAACAAATAAAGAAACACTATTTACAGAAAAAAAAAACACTAAAGCTAGCTCATAAGAAAAACCTACATAACTAAACATTTCCCAATATTATAAACTCACTTTAGCTTTGAGCCAGCGTCCATTCAAGAAATATACCCCCTCTTTTAGTCCCAATTCAGCCAAAACCTTCTTGTTCTGTGAAACTCTTTGTACTTGGTGCATTTCCACCATGCCGAAATCACATTTTTATGGTCCTTTATATTCACAACACATTGCCTGACATGTACTAGGCACCAACTAGGGGAACTGTGCAAATGTTAAACATAGTTTAAATTATCTACACATTTATATAATCAATTGCAAATACACTAGAATCAACAGCAAAAAAACATCAACTTAGAGAATTCAATTATATTAACAACAAGCAATGCAATGCAACTAAAACAAATCAAGCTTGCTCAACGGAACCCCTGCAATTCCTCTACAATGGTAGAGTCCACGGTCACATGACCTACTCAATAGGTGCGTTCGACTTCATGCGGCGCTGCGCAGACCGATCGGCGGCTGACTTGAAGTAGTGCATGCCGGTTAGAAATTCTGTCCGACTTGAACCGGCGCTGACGTCACGTGACGTTCACGTGTGGCATCAAAGTAACGCGAGAGCGTTTCGATAACAGCCGGCTTGGTCAGCCAGAGCAGCATTTTAGGAGCGACTGCGCCAGGATATGATGACGTCACAGCTTCTCATGATTGGCCACATTCACCACATGGCGATGATCACGTGTGTTTCGTGCTTCAAGCCATACAATTGCATAAAAAATCAATTTGCATACCATTTCGTAAATAGTTTACGATCTTTTGACTGCAGTACATTTTTTTCCCTTAAATTATTTTTTTTGGATTTGTGCATAAGTTTATTATTGTCCTTTTTTCATACAGACCAACTATAGTATTCAGCTGCATATTTGAGTAATATTTTTTATGGAATAACTAAAATATCAGTAATTTAATGTAATGTGGTTTTAATGTGGTACATTAAATGTAATCCAGTTCATCTGCGACAAAGTAGGCAAGCGTCATGTTTCAGGAAGCAACGAGATCTCAAACGTGTCCGACTTGACGGCTCCGTTTTCAGCTCCTCCCCGGCTACTTTCGGCTAATCTCGACGATCGGGCTGCGCAGCGCAGCATGGGCTCGAACGCACCTAATCTTTCAATCACCCAGTTTCATTAAAATAGTCAATAATTACTTAGAGCAGCAGGAATGATGACCCATAAGATCATCATATTCTTCCTTTAACAATTATCTTCTGATTTGATTGAATTGATGTCTTGAGATATGAAAGAGAATTACTGGACAGTTGTTTTTGACGTGCTAGCTATTTACTGTAGCTTGCTAATTCTATTATT
The DNA here is from genome assembly GCA_007224835.1 of Danionella cerebrum. Lineage (NCBI taxonomy): Eukaryota > Metazoa > Chordata > Actinopteri > Cypriniformes > Danionidae > Danionella > Danionella cerebrum. The sequence continues at coordinate 343,472 of SRMA01025659.1, forward strand.
ATTTAGCCGAGGTGCCGTATTCTTGGGTATGATCAGTGCCCCCTAGTTTGAGGAAGTAGAACTGTTTGCCTCGTCTAGTTTCTCTTCAAGGGTGGTTTATAACAGCTTGGCACAAAAAAAATAGCTGATACAAAAAACACTGTTCATTATATGCATATATAGAATATATAAATCTAGCTAATATAGTATTGATGGTTGAACATTTTAAAACCAACATACAGACCACCAAAGTAAAACATCCAAATTAGGAGGGAAATGGTGTATGGGAAATCAAGTGTTTTTATTTTTTTCTTTCCATAAAAAAAATGGTAAAAATTTAACCCGAAGGCCAATAGATAGAGTATAATGATCTCAATCTTTCACAAAGAGATTCAGGGACAAGGCTAAACAAAACATTACAATTTAAATGTAACTCTGGAATTTATCTTGCACCAGCTTGTGGTGCTAGATTCTATAGAATTATTTTCTAGTATAGTTACAATTTTCTACATCATGGAAACTGACATTTTCAATGTCGAGGCTTTGTCCTTGATTCAGAAAGCATATCTGAGTTGTTTCAGTGCTCCCCACAGGTATAAGTTTTACCTGCCGTTTGAAGTCATGTTTGGTTTTTAGACTATTCGCTTTTCCTATCTTGAAACTTCATAAAGGAAGTACTTTTTTGTTTTTCGTTTGTCAATAACCCCAACATGATTCATCTTTCCAACAGTAAACACAACACTGGGGGAACGCAGCTAACATTCGGCAAGATTCTCGCTTTTCTCTATTTAATATTTCATTCCCCTTCTTTTGCTGAGAGCTGTTTGTGTTTCCTTCACATTACTTTTGTGCCTCTGTTCCCTGCAAGCCAGGCATCTCAACGAGTCCTTCACGTTCTGCCTCAGAGCTTTGCCTCTCAGAGTTTTTTCCTCTGAGAGTATAGTTGTTGTTGGAAACTTTGAGCTGAAGCAGTCTTTATTATTCTTTTTGTCTAAGCTTCGGATTATTTTGACCCATTGGTGTCCTTGTATCTCAGAATGAAGCTCTTAGCTGTCAAACACTGGAGTGGGAACATCTCATACCTGCTCTGAGCTCACGGATCACAGATTCTGTCAGCAGAGTTGGCCTGCAGTCCCTGACTGAGTCGCCCAATAGGAAAGGGAGCACTTTGAGTCAGTTCATGTTGTCAGGAGGAGAACTTTAAACTCCTGTTTAGGGGCTGCTCTGTTTCTTCTCTCCTGTCTGGTTCTTCTCTATAAACTCCTCACCTCAAGTCTTTCTTTAAAGAGACATGCTAATTTTACAACAATCAACTTGTGTTGGATCTGAAGAACTGTGAAGAAGCTTCATTTTTGATCACATACACTCACCGGCCACTTTATTAGGTACACACGTTCAACTGCTTGCTAATGCAAATTTCTAATCAGCCAATCACACGGCATGTGGACAAGGTCAAGTCGATCTGCTGCAGTTCAAATCGAGCACCAGAATGGTGAAGAAAGGTGATTTAAGTGACTTTGAACATTCAATGGTTGTTGGTGGAATTCAAAATAAAAATGATTCTTCGTTAAAAGCTCAATTGCTGCCAAGAAACATCTTTTAAATGTAAAAAATAAATGTTCCCATTATATAAACTAGACCGAAACCTCAACGTCTTCAACTCGTAATAAAGGTTCTATCACATGGATTTACCATCCACAGTTTGATCTGACTCTCAGTGGTCTACACCTCGGTGGGTCACGTCTTCTTTTCTAAAAATCCTCATCTTTGTGCTTGATTGGAACTCCTCAGGGAATGACTTTGAAACTAGAAAATGCACCAGATAATAAAGCAGCCGGAGTGCCTCTGGCCAGCTTCACACTTCTGTTTGAAAGTTGTGAGCTTGTAAATGTCCTGAGAGTACGACCTTCGAAAACTTAAAATTTTTTTTTTCTACCCACATCCATAGTTCATGGCTATTCACTCACCAACATGAAGCTGAATCCTAAGGCTCCACTTATGCCATTTCAGCAATTATGGATTATAGCTGGAAGTCATGATGCATATTGACGCAGATCCTCCCTCAGTCTTCTCTTAATACACTGCCTACATGCCTCAAAGAGAAAATTGATCTTAAAGCCAGGAGCGCCTTTTAAAATGATGAGGAGTGAATGATTAGTTCGTGCTCCTCCTCATAGTGGTGGCTTACATCTCAGAAGCTTCCTCATTAAGCATGTGCTATTGACTTATCTCAGGACCTGATCGTTAGTTCAGAAGTTGGTCAGGCAAGTACATCATAATGTGAGCAGTACTCTTCACATAAATAGGGATTAAACTTAAAATGCAGCTAATTTAGTTCTAGAGTAGTTCTACATATCCTACAGTAAAGCACTGAAGGAGTAGATGTACTTTGACACATTGCAATCATATGGATATCTTTACCATTACCTCACATTATTTACTAATTAAACTTATCGTGAATCTTGTTAAAAAGTTATGTAAATACATTTTTAGACCCTGTTAACTGTGCAAAAACTCCCACAAACAGTTAAAAAAGACCAGTCTTTAAATTAAGGTATTTACTAAGGCTTTACCAATTGTTTTCTTAGTGACTTTACATTCTTAAGATTGTAAAAAGTCTTTGCATTCACCCCGATTATAGACCTTCACACAAAACTCTCTCTTTTACAAGGAGCTCTTTAGTTGTAGTTGCATGGTGAAGATTTTAGTTTGATTCTACTGACTGTGGTCTTATATATTATACTCTGTGGGTGAACTTTCTGGATAAGGAGTTCAAATACATTGTTCATTTACGGTACATACATACATAATCAGTCTTTTGCAAATACTACATATGATTGGAGGGGGAGGGGGGTGGGGTGCTCAGAGTGTGAATCAGAGTAGATTCTACGGGAATGAATGTTCAGAGTAAAATTAACTCTATCCTGAGAGCATTTGGTCCCTAAATGAATAGTTGAGTAGTCCCTAATATCTCAGGTGCAGAGTTGAGTTTAATGTTTTATATTGAACACTTAGTTTTCCTATAGTTCGATAATTGCCAGAGAAACAAAAGTGAAACACAACTTAAATTCAGATTTTTTTTTGTTCTCATATTTAGAAAACAATTTATGAATTTTATCTCATTTTCTCCATCTTCAGATAGAGTTTACCCGACCAAATCTGAATACAGTTCCTGTTACTTTGAGGATTTTACGGTGTCCATGAAAGAATGCATAAAAAATGGTTAACCCTGTTACACTGAAAAGTAATTAGTGCATAAAGAAAATGAATGAATGAGTGAGTTCTGGGCTATTTTTAATGCAAACAAACAAATAAATTAAGTAGTGTATTGTGTTACATTTATTTGATTTAATTAAGTTCTGGTTTCTTTTTAATGCATACAGGTTATTAAAGTTAAATTATTTAATGATATAATTGTGTAAACATTAACAGTGTAGTGTAGTTTTGTAGCTTTCTATGATAAATCGTTTAGTGCCTTTTCACACATAGCATTAACAGTACCAGGTATTCTATAGGATGCATGTGCAAGGCATGTAATATATTTAAAAAAAAACCTTTCATAACACCTGTGGGTGAAAATAATTATTATATAATTTAATTTGGTTGTTCTAGAACAAGGCCTATGTGATTCGATGTGCATTTCTTTGCTTTGTCTTTTGGAGAGTTTGTTAGAAAATGTGTTACGGTTCTGATTGGATGACCTAGGTATCATTTGTTACCGTTTGCATACCATTGTTTGTGAAGAAGGGCAAAACTGCAGAAGGACAGATCATCAACAGCTAACAGGCCAGCTGTGACCTAGTTTAAACCAGTCGTGTGTAGCAAATAAAACTTCAGGAAATTATTTCTAATTTGACTCTTTGGTTTTAAAGTATAATTTGAACAATAAACCAAATGCCACAAACATTCCATAGAAAGCCAGCATTTCCACACTTTACCTGAGCCTGACACGCTTACGTACTACATCCGATTGGAAAATGTAAGGTGCGTGTTGTTACAGTTGGGTGAAAAAGCCACAAAGAAGTTGTTTACTACAATTCTAGATTTCTACAAAATGTTGTCTCCCCTCATAGTGACACTATTACTTTCTGAATGACCATCCCCCATCTGTATCACATCCCTTCCTTTTCTATTTATCCCTCTGCCTTTTTGTAATTATCTCACTCTGAGACCCAAAGGCAGTGTCATAGGAAATCCTGACTTCCAATTTGGTGTGAGATTGCGTTTTGACATGGCTCATATTATACGTTTCAATTTCACTGTGGGAAAAAGGTGTAAAGAGAGAAAGTACAGGGGCATTTGGGTCTGGGGCAGCTAGTCTTCGGGTGGGCTGCAGGTGGGTAACCATATTGCACTGGCACCGCTCCTTTATTGAATTATTTATTTAAATTCTCTTTCTGCTCTCCATTAGAGTGTGAAATGTAAAAAGAGACACGGCGGGCTAGTGACAGAAATTATCCACAGAAAGAATCACTGTCTCTGTTTTCTGATTTAGAGGTGGGTCACATGCTTTTGTAAGCTATTTTCTCTGAGTAGTCTGTGTCTCCGCATTTGTTCAGCTCTTGAAACTACTGAGGAGTGAAGCTGCTTTTAAAGGGAATGTAAATATATTGTGCCTGTTAAATGAAGCACATTCCTTGCCTGTTTTCTCACCGTCTGCCTGCAAAGAATATGAAAGCTGTGAAGTATCATGAGAAATGTCCACAATTACCAATGACGAGATCATATTAACAAAGGACTAGAAGCATTCTAGACCTGACAAGTTGAGGAGTGTGGTTATGAGAACTTTTTGTGTTTTAAGTTTGAGAAGTTTTTTTTAGGTCAGGTCACTCATTTCATTTATGCTTTTATTTAAAGCAACTTACATTTGAAAGAATAAACACTTTTTTGCCAGTTCTTGCTTTCCCTGGGATTTGAACCCACAACCTTTTTGTTGCTAGCGCAATTCTCTACCAACTGAGCCGCAGGATTCATGTTAAAACTTATCACACTACAAACGTGTTCAACATTGCCACTGTTCCAGTCAAGTGTTCTGTACGCCATTAAACCCAACACTTTCCATTGCACTTTGTGAGGTATGGCTTGGATGCAGCTGTACGAAGGACGGATATGAAGAAGGCACTCAATGTTACAAATATTGTTGTTTCTAAAAAGAATTGTTCATGTTGATCAGAGGTCCTGTACAGCTGCTATAATGAAAATGGTTAACATGGTTCTTGCAGAAATGAAAAGATGAAAGAACATTCTAAAATGAACAATTTAACTTGCATTCATAAAAATATGTAATGCGATCAAATTTCAATGCTGTGAACAAAATAAAATAAAGATAATAGTGTATACCATGTACATTCCCCCTGAAAAAAAAACAGTTTTTTTTAAATAGACTTTCAACAAAGTGAGTGAAACTGTGATTGTGTTAAATTAGGTTCAAAATGAAGTGATGGTGGGCCAAAAACAATTGGCTTTCTTTGACATTCTAGATTAAAGTAAATATATTTTCCTTCAGATTCCTGGGAAAGAGAGTCTCATCCTTTCACAGCTAAAGAACATGGAAAATGGGAACTTCATCTCCCTCCAATAGAGGACAAATCTCCTGCCATCGAGCACCTAACCAAGCTCAAGGTAAAAAGCACATCTTGCCATTCTAACTATACATCATGTTGAAACTATATTTAGAAAATATAAGGTTTTTCAGAATCTTTGCTACGTTTAGCCACCTCTGAGGTAAAATCGAGGTAAAAGGCTGTTCACTCTCTCTGCTGAGGCAGAATGGGATCTTGGCTCGTTTTGTCCCACAAGACCCATGGTCATTGGCAGGTCTGGGTGATATTTGTGGGGCAAAGCTGCTTGACTTGGCTCTTAGGGTTAATCTGAGGTTGATGGGAAGAGAGAGCAGATGGGGCATCGTGTGCCCAACAAGATCCCATTTGCCAGAGCTGGTGGGTTACACATGTCCAACTCAGTTTGCTTCGGTGGCATGGCATGAGTTTCGAAGCACCCTGACTCAACCAGACGCCGAGGTTGATCTGATCACATTAGTGCTGCTTCAGATCAACCACAGTTCATTTCCCACTTGATCTGGATGGGGGTGTTTTCAGGACAATTGACTTAGCAGTAGCTTACCTAACAGAGGAACTCAAAATGTCATACATTTAGTTGGAAAACGTATGAGAAGAAGTGGAGTTTAAAAGGAAGGCAGATTGTCCATTAAAGCCTTGTTTTTTTTGTTAAAAACATAGAAAAGTCTCTCTGTGTTTTATGAAGACCATAAACATCTTTTTTAAGCCTGTAAAGGAGCTCCAGAGAGGGAATTTGTTGCAAGGTGAGCTTTACAAGGTAAAATGTTATCCAGCCCACAATTCATGCTGAACTTATGCAAAATATCATGAGTTCATCATCTTTATCTGCAGCTAGATGAATTAGATCAGATTTTTGAGATCATTTGTGTAGTTTCTCATGTCATTTTTATTATTACTCTGTTGGTTGAAAATGTAATGTTTCAGAAAAAACACGTAACCTTAGTGAAGGAAAAGGTGTGTTTTTCGGGGTGTTTTGATTAAGATTTTTGATATGATTCGTTTATTGATAATTGTATATATTGATTTATATTTTAATCAAAATGATAATATAAATAATTACTGACATTTCACTTTAGTGTTTTTGATCCTGTGAAATAATTGAAAATAATTTTTTAAAAGAATTATTTTAGAATGGTTTGTCATTGCCTCTGTGGCCCACCAGATGGAGTGTCTCGGCCCACTGGTTGAGAATCGCTGGTTTAGTGAGTAATCTGATTTGAGAAGGACTGATATGTCTCTGTGGTGGATCTTCATCCATGACCAATCATCACCTTGTTGCTGTGCCTTGTCATTACCACAATTTTTCTTAATATGTTCACATTTTTAAATATTAGATTAGACAAGATTAGATTAAAAGCTGAATAATGGTACACACTGATGATTAGAGCTAAACTATTGATTGCATTTACAATTGCTTTTAGAAAAAATGCGACTTCTTTCTGTCACATGATTACGTTAGCGTTTCCATGGCGTCACACAAATAAAACTCTGTCAACAAACTGCTTTGATTTCCAAAAGGAGTGTTACGTTTTGAATTATTGAAATTTTAACAACTTAGTTTCATAGAATTTTTAAATGAACCTTGTAGTTTTTTTTTTTTTTTTTGCACATTTCAGACTCAAAGTTCAAATCGCAATTGCAATATTGTTAAAAAATGTCACAATTAGATTATTTTCCGAAGTTGTTCAGCACTACTGTCAACAGTTTAATCAATTAGTCGACTGTCAAAACATAATTTTACACTCTAGCCAAAAAACCTGCGATGAATATTTCCACGATATCAATTCACCAAGGCTGGGAACACAATATGCCTTAAGATGTTCTCCAATCAAAGGTGATCAATACATATCCTCCGGTGGCTCCCTGATCTCTAAGCACTCTCTCCCGGAAGACACAAGTTAATTCTCTACTTTTTTGTTGTGCTTGTGTTTGTTGAGTGGTCCCTCAGTGACTCCAGACAGCTGGATCAGGGGGAAAGTCTTCATCTCCAGGGAAATCAGAACTCTGTTAACTGGAGTCTGACGAAAGTAGACGCTTCTTCTTCACTTCTATGTGTCTCCATGAATCATATATAATTTAAAGGTTATATCTAAACGTCCAGCTGTTTACCCAGGAGCCCTATTAACACTCGCGGTCTTATGCGTATTGATTGTCATGTGAGATTTGCGGTTGTACTCACCAGTGCAGGGTGTTTTGACAGATCAGAGGGAGGAGGCTTTACACGGAACGAAATATAATTAAAGATTTGATGCCATGTCAGAGATGAAAGTGCTGAAGTGAACTTTACTCCTGCGCTAAATGCAGAGGAGATTGTTCATTCACTCTAAATTAAAGTCTAATAAACTGTAAATGTTCTTGTCTGGGCAAACATCAGCTCAAATACATTAACTCTGATGCGTTCCCACACAATTTATACGTACGGATTCTACCTCTTCAGTCATTTTTCCTCTCTCTATCTCTATCTATGTTTCCTTCTTAAAGTCGCAGTGTTATTTCTGCTGTCAGTAAAGCGATGGTCTGTTCTTAGCTTGGTAATAGTCTGTGCAAAGCTGACTAGAGCGCTTAAGGATGTTTCGTCCTGCCCCATGTCTCTCCAGAGCGACTATCGATCTGTGGCAATCTCCAAGCTGCCCCTCGAGAGATTGCACGCTATGATGGAGCTTCTTAAAGTGTTTTGTTTTCTCCTGCTCTGCTCTTCTCCCCTCCTCTGTCAGATCTCATCACCAAAGACTTGTCCATCTGCTGTGTGTCCATCTCTTTTGGATTAATCTGTTCCTAGATTTAATGCAGTCTCTTTTATAGATATTTATAAAGAACTAGGATCAAGGTTCCAAACTGGTCTGACTCTGGCTGCTATATCTTTTCAGACTGAGACCACTAAAGGAATTCTGGGAAATCATTGAGACATAGCATCGGGTAAAACTGTAAGCTCATAGAAACTTTGAACAGACCACACGTGTGGAGGTTATCAGTCTGTGCAAGAACGTACCGACAGATGTGCAAAAGTATTTGAACCCTATCCTCTAAAAGGGTTTCAATATTTACCGTTGACTTATAATGGCCTTTGTAATTACATTGGAAGCGGCAAAGAACAATGGAGGGTGGTTTTTGCTTATCATAGTCACAAAATAAAAAAAATTGTATGATACCACTGACAACTCCCTAGCAACCAAACTGTTTACCCTCGCAACCAACTTTTCTGAACTTATATTATGTCACTAAGCACTCCATAGCAATCTCATTGTTTCATAGCAACCATTTTGGCATATCACATGGGGGTTGGTTTATATTACTCATATTGGTATGGGGAACACTGACTCCAAAATGACATTGGCAACCATTCCATTTTGCTAATAAAAATACTTTTAAATGGCACTTTAGCCATCGAGTTATTTTTTTTTTCCCTGTGTACAGCTTGTGGTACTGACTAAAACTGGTGACTATCTTTTCCGGATCTCACCGTGGGCAAGATATGTCACAAAAACTCTGGATTCCGTCACCTATGACTGGACACACTGGGATCCACCTCAACCATACCAGGTGAGGAAACTGTAGCCCGGGTAATTCAGGTTACTAGTATTGAATAGCGAAGAAATTAGAGCATACATTGTTTTTTTAAGCGGCTTAAAAAAAGTAAAAATGACTTATAGAAAAAAAAAATACAGTGTATTCATTTTGCTTTCAAAGTGTTTCTTAGTGCTGGCTTAAAATTTTAAGTGTGAAGCTTTTACACTCACAGGCCACTTTATTAGGTACACCTTCTTAATACTTAAAGGATGGTAAGTTGTTGGCTTGAACTGGTCTGGCCATTCTACAAGGCATCTATGCTCCCACAGAACCACCAGAGATGGCTTTGTGTGAAAATCCCTGTAGATAAGCAGAACAACCTGTCTGACACCAACAACCATGCCACTATCAGTCACTTAAATCACATTTCAGCCCCGGTTTGATGCTTGGTTTGAACCTGAGCAGGTCATCTTGACCATGTTTACATGCCGAAATGAGTGGGTCGCTGTTAATTTGCGTAACGAGCAGTGTACCCACTGTACCTATAAAAGTGGCCAGTGGGCATGTATATGATTTAAGTTAAATTGGTGCTGTTTATATTCAAGTGCACTCAAAAGTCTGGAAATTACTGTACTTTGAACCTCAGGAAAAGAAAGTACTGATTAGCTGTGTTTATTCTTTGAAAGAGAAATACAAAAATGTAAATAGACTTTCCTAGCACATACAACAACTATTAAAAGTTAAAGAAAGGTTTTCTTTAAGTATCGAAGTTTGTGATGGATCAGTCACTTTCTCGAGCAAAGTCGGGACCCAGAGTGCAACATGAGGCGTTTACTGAAGGACAGCAGAGTGATATGTGACATCATACACAGATTAAAAATTAATGGAAAAAAAAGACTTCTCCAGTGTCAAACCAAACATAGCGTTAGCCTTGCCGCAGCTAGAGAGAATGTCTGTGAGCATCCAGTTTGAGGCTGAATGCCTCATGAAGCTTTTATTTTCACACAGGTAGTGCACTGAATTTAAAGGAAGCAGTCCAAACCATTTTAAAAGAAAGAGAGCCTACAAACATTACCAAAACATATCGGGCTTGAAACTTGAATTTTTGTCAAATCTCCAACCGGACAACATTTTCTAAAATACTACATGGGGTCTCCAGAACGTGGCTAAAGTGTTGAGGTCAATGGAATTTTCAATCCTCTGCCCCGGAATGATCTGCGAGCCTTTATTGTATTAGATCTCTTTAAAACATATCCGTTTGTTTTGTAAAGCTTTGGTTGTGGATAACCTAATTTCCCCTCCTAAAAAATAAATTTTTTACCTAAGTTCTTAGAGTCTGTGACGAGTTTGATTACAAAAATGATTCATTGCAAATAAAAAGATTTTTCGGGGGGGGACAAAAAAATGATTATTCCTGGTCTGTTTCATGATCCAGAAAGTTCCATTGGCTAGAAATATGTATTTTGCATTTGCTTTGTACATTTTTCAGTCATTTATGCTTCAACTTTGCATGCCAAGACTCAGATAGATTTGGATTTTTCTAAAGCAGAGGTAATGGGTGAAAGATTTCAAAAAGAAAGGTTGCAAGACTGTGATGTTCTAGTGAGAGGCCTCTGCCTCTTGAGCGTTATTGTTCAGTAGCCATTATCGCCTCTGAAGCACCCCTCTCTTACAGCGACCCCTCTTCAGTTATAGTAATGACACTCAAAATGCCTGCACTTAAAGGCCTGCCACATTAAACAGGCCGTTTAATCAGAGGCAATTCAACAATTGCTTTGCTCTTGATGTCTTCCGACTGCTTTGAGGACTGTTCTTCTCCAGTGACAATGACTGTTCTTTCCTGTGATATCTATTCATAGATTAGTCATTCTTATAGATCTTTTTACACAGTACATCGAATCCATGGCACGTCAACATGATAGCGGTTGCTATATGATTAGAGGCAGGGATTGTTGCTTTTTTTCTTTTCTGAAAGTAACACAGCTGTTTCATATCCTTTATATCGATTTGTTAAAGGTACAAATATTCACTGTTCTATTGGCGGACTGAGGAGGGACACTGATCCTTTTCTAACCAGTCACATCTTCCTGGGGAATATCATAGTGTTCTCAGACCAGCCAAGGGATATAGATACTACATTGTATCTAAGCATTTCATTGATGCATCTTACTGGTTTGCCTTGCTTGGGACCTCTCCCAACTGAAGCAGTCAGGAAAAATCCAAAAGCTACCTCAACTTTCTCTTTTTGAAGAAGTTGTAGATTTACTTTCCAGTTAACAGATGGAAAGTATTTATTGTTAATTTGACATTGTTACATCACTTCCACAAAAAGATAAAAGGTTCATTTTGATGAAACATATCATTTTGGATCATGTGAATATTTCAGGTGAAAATTTATGATCAGCAAGACAAAATTCATCCAAATGATAGTATGTGCGCATCATTAGCAAAAAACACTTTGAATGTTCGTACACAATCAGAGCACCCACATGATCTGCATAGTCGGAAACGTCGTGGTATCCCAGCACCAAGTGAAATCACAGATGGGATGAAACTCGTTACAGCAAGCATTGTATTATTTCGTAGACTACATTGTGTGCCTATATAACAGATGTTAGCAGTTCTGTTTTACCATTTCTAAGCATACCGTATAATATTGTGACAGATTTATGAATATTTTCTTTTGACTTTAAATTAGAACTACTATGTAATGGATTTGAGTTATACGTATATTTATTTAATGCATTCAAATATCAATTTCAACATTGTTTACCTTAAACTTGTAGCAAAAGTTTCATGTATCTCTCTATATGATCTAAATGATAGTTTGTTGTTGATGTGTAATGTATAATATTAAATACATAAATACACAGTCTAGTATAAGATGCACATGAAAGAATTATAATCAAGTTAAGAACCCTAACCCTAAACCAATGCGTGGTGTGAACAGAAGAAACATGAGACATATTGCGATAGCGCATGGTGTAGGGGAACCGTGATGTTTCCAACTGCATAGATCCACAGATCGTACCCATGCTTTGATAGTGGAATAATGTTTATTTTTTTTTTTTATAGAAAACCATTTGAAATATTTTTAAGCTTTTCTATATTAAAACTCAAGGCGTAGTTTGAGAAATGAAGAAGCTTGCAGCAACTCAATAAACTAAACTCAGCAACTATTACTCAATAAAACCTTCTAGCAAAAAGTCAAGTGAAGAACTGTGAATATATATCTGGCCTGGTTCTTTTCTCTAACCCTTTCTTCTTTCACTCTGCCAGTTTCAGCACCTCAGACCCCCACGACCAAGCAGTCTTCGTATATATGAAGCTCATGTGGGCATCGGTTCACCTGAGGAAAAGATTGCGTCGTACAACAACTTCACCAGAGATGTTCTTCCTCGTGTTAAAGATCTCGGTGAGTGATGAAATCCAACGAAACAATTCCACACACACCTTAAAATCCTGGTCTTGAACCTGAGCTCCGGGGCTTTTTAAAACAATGCTTTCCCTGAAACTTGAGGATTATTACAGACAACATATGTTCTGAATTAAATGCACTTTTGTGAAACTTATGTTTAAAATGTTACCCTTTAGCCAAAAATATATCCAAAACTAGTTTGTTGCCAGTCACTACTTAAGAAGATCCTGTTGGAAGGTGTAGATTCACAATTCACCATCAAACATGGCGTTGAACCAACATCGGGCTGAAGATCTGCTAATTAGCCCCAAGCCAGGGTGCCACCTGAAGCTCATGGAGAGACACACTCACTGGCCACTTTAATAGGTACCCCTGTTTGCATAAATTTCAACCAATCACATGGCAGCAACTCAACAAATTTAAGACCTTAGACATGGTCAAGATGTTCTGCAGTTCAAACCAAGTATCAGAATGGGAAAGATAGGGGATTTCAATGATTTTTTTTGCATGTGGCATGAGTGTAGGTGCTCTGAGTATTTCAGAAACATACAACCTTCCCTGCTATTTTGTTGCTGACTATGTCCATCCCTTTATACCACTGTTTATAGAGCACCTACTGCTGCCATAAACAGTGTCTACTTTTTAAATCAACTACCCAACCTACAATTTTATACTCATTCCCTCCTCATATCTGAATCTCCTTTTCACCTTTAAAGCCAATTAATGGAAACTAAATGAAATGCAAGACTTGAAGAGACTATGACGAGAAGATTATGAATTTCACAAATTCACCTACCTTGTATAGAAAGCATGATTACAAGTATAAATGTACTAGACAAACTCTCCAAGGATGAAAGATGATCCAGAACTCCAAAAGTTTGGTGATTTGGTGCAAGGTGGGGAAGCTTGAACAATGTCAGAAGTTCTCTGGTTGGTTTATATGAGTGATGAGCAAATCCATGTGTACTCCTCCTGAAGCTTGTTAATCAGACATCATCAAAATATTTCACTAATGTTTACTTAGAGTTGAACTTATGTTCTCCAGGCACACTTTTTCTTTGGAGATCTGTGCTGTACTTGCCATACAATATTATAAGAACTTGTTTTATATGCTGAATATTTGCCATATTCAGCGTTCTTATGGGTTCTGAAACTAGCTCCGGATGCAGAAAAAAAACATGAAAATTAAGCATAAGAGTGACAACAAGCAGCTACAAATGGAATATAATGCTAATTGTCTCAAGCAGAACGTTTGGTTTGCAGATGTGAGAACAGCTGCTGCCTCAAGTGATTCCATTACTGCTCAGAGAACGAACCACTTTCCATGATTTTCCCCTCACAGAGCTTTTGACATTGACGCCTGTGAGGAAGCCAGCCTACAATTACTATGTCACAAGGTTCCGAATTGGGTTTGTGGAGCTGTGGGACTTACAGGAGACACCTAAAATATTAGTGTTCATGGAATTGGTCTGCTCCATAAAACATAACCTTCTGTCATTTGTTTTTTGCAGTTGAAACATTCACTTTGCGTGTATAAAATATCTGGTGAAGAGATTTAATGAAAATATTTTCTAAAAGAGAAAAAGCTTTGACTGGTCTCTTATTTGATTGGTGCATTCTCCTGGGTTCTGTGCTCAACCAATGTTCTCAACTCTTTACAAAGCAGCACTTCTAATGGCAGAAAGCCTCCTAATGGAAGAGCTTTTGTGCAATATGTTTGAAGGAAGTAGTGAAATGCTGAAGTCAAAGACTAGAAGTTTAAAGTTATTGTATGACTGGATCATCACAATGCAACACTCCACAAAGTCATTCCATGTCTGAAAATGTCTTCACCAAAGAAATTCTTCCAAAAAAATAATTCTATTAAAAGAAAATCATCTTTGTATATCATTATACAATAGTCACATTTTGACCTTGATTCATCACCATTTATGCTGTCATATAGTGCATGATAAAATGTATTTTTGATGGATAAATCCTGTGATAAAAGAATTTCTGACTAGAGGAAGATCTGAGTCAGAAGACCGGAGCACAAAAGAGTCCTTTCTTCTCGGATTTAATCAACATCCAAATAAAGACGTGCAGAGAAAGGGTTGATTGACAAACAAAAGCAGATAAACACAGGAAATCACAGAAGCAGAAAAGGAATGTTGGTGTATTTACCACAATGCTGCGTTGGCATATGATTACCCTCTCAGATGATTCAGGAATAGTCACGACCCTTTTGAAATATGCCACTCAAACACTTGTTACTATCTTCCAAAAAACCATAGAATATTTGATTTGAACAAACAAAATTATATAAAATATAATAGAAATAAAATCAGAGGACAGATGCATATCATTTGTGTACATTCAAGCATTTGCAATTGTAAAGAATTAGCAGAAGAAGCAGCTAAACAAGCCATTTAAAAATAAACTATAACTTCAGAAATATCAATAAGTAAAGGAGAGATAAAAAATTTAATAAACCAAAAAATATAAAAAATCAGATAGAAGAACTCATTAATTCATTGATTTTCTTGCTTATTCTCTTTCGGGGTCATGGGGGTCTGCCAGTGCCTATCTGCAGTGGCAACTAAGGGGAATATTGATTATTTAACAGGAGTACCCAAAGGAAACCCACGCAAACTCCTTCCAGGAAGGTCTCCAGTGATCCTCGAACTGACAACCATCTAATTGGACGGCCACAGTGCTACCCACTGTCCCAACAAAAGAAGAAACTATAATAAGTAAATTAAGAATAGGACATTGATGTCTAAAATACACTATATATTATAGATAAATCATAAAACAGGTAAATGTGATAAATGCAAGGAAAAAGAAACAGTAGAATATATACTCACACAATGTTTAGCATAAACAAAGACAAAAATGCCAAAATTGCTTGAAAATATGAAAATAAAATGTAGAATCGTTATTAGGATATAATAGAATGTATAGAAATATATTAGAATACTTTAAAAATGCAGATTGCATT
This sequence comes from Danionella cerebrum, assembly GCA_007224835.1. Classification (NCBI taxonomy): domain Eukaryota; kingdom Metazoa; phylum Chordata; class Actinopteri; order Cypriniformes; family Danionidae; genus Danionella; species Danionella cerebrum. The sequence continues at coordinate 358,935 of SRMA01025659.1, forward strand.
ACCCTCACCTTCTTTAAATTTCAGAAGGTGAGGGTAATGCAATCTGCCAAAAACACAACAGAAGAAAAATTATTTTTAAATAAAAAAACTGAGTAATTAGAAGTATTAAAAATTCAATAGTTTGATTCCTGGGCCAGAATACAAATGTTTACTTGAGAGCTCTGTGGTAACTAAGGCTGAAGCACCCAATAAAAAAATCTGCTGGAGTAGCAGTGTTACCTATCTACCTACCTACCCCCTATCATTAAATTCAGGGGGTTAAATTACACCACAATGTTTTTCCTGTATCTTTAAAAAAGTGTTAAGTTGTGACAACAACATTTCGCTTAATTGTTCATTTCTAAAAATTGTTAAAGTTTGGAGTCAAACATTGATTCAGTTCCAGGAACAGTTTCAAAACTCTCTCCATAAAGGTCTTCAAAACATTTTCAACACATGCTTATTTTTCCCAGAAAAACTGCGTACGTGTTCCTTTCTTGAAAGGATCAACTTAATTGTGATTTATCATGCTGTTGCTACCTATTGAAGATACCGATCATTCTTCTGTTGGCATTTAAACCTGGGCTTTCGTTTCAAATGTTTTTAATTATGTTTTACTAATTTCCATTTTCCAGTTTTGTCGATGCAGGGCTTGAAATAAATCCTCATTAAGATAATAACTTACACCAAGATTAAGCCTCAGATCTGTTTCTCTTCAAGATCTTGTTTTGATAACATCGATTCCAAACGTTTCCTTTCATCTCAATTCCTTATCTTTGCGTTCTCTTTCAGGATACAACTGCATCCAGCTCATGGCAATCATGGAGCATGCCTACTATGCTAGCTTCGGCTATCAGGTCACTAACTTCTTTGCAGCTTCCAGGTAGATTTCAATTGATCAAGTCACTTAGTAGTTTGCCTAAGATTAAATCTGAGGGTTCTTTGTCATAAAATCATTTTAGAAAAAAAATCTGCAGCCGTCATACCAGAGCTTGGCTTAGTCATAAGAGTATTGTGCATGTGTTTTAAAGAATAAAGGTGAACACCTATGTCCATGAAGAAATTAGTATCTCATCAAGGATTTCAAATATAGTCTTGCCAGGAGATGGCCAGAACGTGCACTTTTCAGTCTATAAAATGCATTAGCATGCTCTGCCCCAGTCACATTTTATTTATAAGGCCTATATCCACAAGGCGTGGTAGACTGAGTCTGTGACAGTATCTAAATGCCTTTCATTTAGCTCTGGAAGCTTTGTGTTCGGTGGAGTTGTATCTCAGTCTGTGCAACAGTAATTCCAGTCTTTAAATCAGGATGAGGTCTGCTGTCTAGGGCAGTAATCTTACTGTAAACACATTTGCCACTAACCCCCAAATAGAAGAAAGCCATGGTAAATAACAATAGTAAAGAACAGAAATGGGCCTACAAAATAAATAAACGGCATGAAAGAAAATTGCATCTTTGAATGTGGGGAGTGAGCAACTCCCTCATCCTAATAAGATATGACAGAGTCGTTGGGAATCTTTATTTGGCTTTTGCTGGCTGAGGCGTTCAGCACTGGTGGACCAGTCCAGATAAAGTGCAATGTATACAGAGTAATTTCACTCATGATTGATCACTCATGCACATTTAAGACCTATTCCTCTTTCAGCTGGGTAGAGGGAGCAAGAAAGAGAGGTGACTCTGAATGCCATTAGCTAGCTTCTCAGTTTACCTTGCCCTTATATCTTTAGCCTTGGAGAAAAAAAATACACCTAACCACCAGGCATTTTCAGCCTTTAGGCTGAAAGCAGATATAAAAATGGCAGATTTTGAAAGTTGTCAATCATGGTGCTCAGATTACTCCTACTCTTGTTGAAATTCCAAATACTGTGGCAATACCTCAAAGCATGGTGATCACCTTTTTAATAACAACATGAATAAATTGAACAATCTTGGGAGCCATTGAGGAATCTCCATTCTAAATCTCCACTTTATCCAAAAATACTGATAAACCTAAATGGTGAATACCAGGTGAACCAGGATATTTTGCTGTGGATGGTGTTCCACAAGAGCCATGAACATTCCAGTTAAACAAATGCAATGGAATCTCTATCTCTAATTTGTCTTGGCTTCCCCATTCAAAGGTTCACTTGTGGGTTCCCAAATAGAGCGTTGCACCCTGCCCTACCATTTTTAGGTCCATTTCAGAGTTTCTGGTTAGTAATCGTAAAGGGGGTGACTGAACCCTGAGATTCCTAGTGGTGTTCATTCCCTTAAGAACTTTTGATTACAAAAATAATCATGGAATTTTCTCACATGTACATTCTTAATCAACATTTCCAATGACAAACCACACATTCTCTTTTTTTCAGCCGCTTTGGAGCTCCTGATGATCTGAAAGTTCTCATCGATACGGCTCACTCCCTGGGCATCGTGGTTCTTCTGGATGTGGTGCACAGTCATGCCTCCAGCAACACAGAAGATGGACTCAACTTCTTTGATGGGACCGATTCCTGCTTCTTTCACGGAGGGTTCCGGGGTAGCCATTTGCTCTGGGGCAGTCGACTCTTCAATTACTCAAGGTGAGCCAATAAATAATCCAATCAGATCATCTCCTTGCATACCAATTACCTTCATAACATTCATTGATCTGGTAGAGGAGCAATCTTTTGCATAAGTATGTAGAGAAGAGGAGACGTAAATACTGTAGTAATGGGTTTTATTCCCTTAAAGTAAAGTGTGCAAAAGAATTACGTTCCTTAAAACAGACCCGTCCAGACCCATCAACCCGGAAGTAGCTTCGTTAAATAGTGCAGGTGTTCAGAGATAAAGGTGTATCCAGAGGTGTATCAAAAGATCGGAGAGGAGTTGCAGAAGTGTTGCCAAAAGTGTGCTGCGAATTGCTTGGATCTTGTTTGGTGGTGAGTCGGTAGAGCAGTAGGAGCAGAAGCGTCGCATGCACTGTAGTTTCGACAAGGACCAGTGGTGTTGGAGTTGGATTTAAAGGCCCGCTGGGAGAATCAATTTGTAGAGGGAAGTGTTGATAGGTCAGGACTTTGGTTGGTGATTGGGAATGGTTAGATGTTCGTCAAGAGGAGCTAGATTTACAATAATGTGGTAATCTCCACCTTTTTACCTAACCTTAAAGCATCAACGGCTGCAGGGATCAATACCAAGTCAGCAGGTTTTGCCTTTTATTATAGCAATGCATTTTCCTCTGGTTTCATATTAGAAATCAGAGTATTTTAATGCATCTTTTACAATTGCTTCTCATTTATAAATTTCAAATCAGGTTTTGAGTTTTCCAGAAGCATCCAAATGCTAATGGAACTCTAATGGACATAAATGGCTTCTTAAGACTTATTACAATGCTTCCTGAACCATCACATGTGCTCACCTTCAATTCATTCTGAGCATTGGCCAAGTGCGGAATTGCTTGCTTCTGGTACTTTACGGTTTGCAGCAAAGCTTTTCTTGTTAAATCCGTGTTGCCTTTCTCACAATAAGAACCTAAGGAATTTTTTTTCTGCGTGTCTCCTCTCCTGGTTTCTGAGATGACAGGCTCTCTTTCCGCCTCCTCTCAGCGCTGATCCATTAGAGGTCTCAGTGCTGCCCTCCGTTGCCCTCCTCTGTAATGGGATTTCACATCATTGTTGTTTGAATCTGAAGAGTCATGCCTCATCCAGCCGAATGATAGTCCTGTCTGGCTGTTACCTCTGCGAATGAACATTGATTTTTGGTCATATCTTTGTTATTGATTCTGGCTGCATGCCTTTTGTTCCCATTCTGCTTTTCTGTTTTGTTTCTTTTACTTCTGGCTGTATTTTAATGTTTTTACATAGCTCTTCGTGTGATGGAACATCAGCTTCGCCTAAATGAATGCTCAGTTGTCTTTAGAACTAAATTGGAAAGAAGTATATTTTAAGCACTTTTGCCTTTAATAAACATTGTTACATTTAATTATGGTTATAGACACTAATCTATATGTTTAGGATACTTGTTTCTCCTGTTAATTGGGAAGATCATTAGCAATTTCTAAAAGAATAGTGGGTTGTTAAGTTTCAAAGGTTTTTATTGGGAATAATTTATTTAATAATTCTAGTAATCTGTTGCTTTACTGGCTGCCTTTTAAAGGCTTTGAAGCTGCTGTTGTTTGTCTTTCACTGTTTGTTCAAGCCCAATTATTTCTGATGGTGATGAGCGATTGTGGCATGGCAGTAATATAGCGATTCTTGAAACTCTTTCATCTGCAGCTTCTCTGTGGTGTAAATGAGACCTCACCTTTGTCAACTTTCCTCAGACAATCTCTTTCTTGCTGTTCTCCATGTCTTTTCATCTCTCAGAAATCCTGAGTGCTTGAAAATAAAGTGTCTAAAGCTTCGGGATACTTTTTGTTTTGTTTTTCAAATGACTCATCAGAGTTGTGGTGTTTGCCGTGAGCCTTTTGAAGGTGATTGTAAATGATAACTGTGTCGACTCATCGCCATCCTCTATCCTTATGGATTTGACACGGCCCAATGGAAATAGCCCAGAGATTGACCCCCCTCACCCTCATTTCCATTAAAATCCAATCAGAGGAGACTCGCCACACTTCCATGGCTCTGGAAGTGATCTGAAACACACACTGTTCAAAACAAAACTCAGAGTGTTGTCAAAAAGGTTCCCATCAGGGAATGGTTCAGTGCAATCTTCCAAACCAATATATCATTTTAAAATGTAGTTTGTGTAACTTCTAGCATGACTTAGCAAAATGCAAAACCCTTGTGTGTTGTTGCCACTTCAGTGTGATTTTGAGTCTAACTTTGGCCATAACTTTTTCTCTGTTTTCATCAAATTTGATGATTTTTGGTGACAGATCTTTTTTTAGATGTCTTTTGGGAAAATGCTTTGAAATTTTCAAAAACTCAAAAATGCACTCTGGGCAAATTTACTACCACTTCATGATGTGTGTGGCGAACAGCTAATTTCTAATTTTTACTTTATCTCTTTTAACCCTTTAATTGCCAAGATATAAAAAAAATTACTTATTTCCAAAATGAAAATGATTGGGGCCTGGATTTTATTTTAGCTTTTTCACAGTCAAAGTCCAAGAGTCAAACGCAAGAGCTGGAGAAATATAAAAATAGGTTTATTGAATACAACAATTACACAAAGAACTCAACTAACTAAACTTTGCACACTGGCTAGAGAACATATAACAAACTCTAACGGTGTCAGTGCTGTGTTTACCATTAAAAAAACAAACTTAACTGACTCCTAGAGTAACAAAACATAAATAAAAAGGGACAAAATCAGGAGCAGGTGAGGAGGTAATTAGGAAGAAACCGGCAGGGAGGGGCAGGAGCAGAGAGAGAGAGAGCTGAACACAGACTCAGAAGGTGCATCTTCAACCAAGGTAACATCTTTGTTCTTCATAGTCAGCCGCAAGCATGTATTAGCAGCTGTCTTGCCCTAGACATCACTCACTAATTAACACCTTGTCTCGACTTGTTTATTTTCTAATTACATGTTTGATGAGCTCTGTTTTTAATCCAATGACACTCTATGATATCCATAAAGAGGCTATCTGTGTCTGCTCTAGTCAGTCAAAACAGCCTCAAGTTGTACTGTTGATAAAACCAAAGCAAATTAATTGCATCCTGACTTTTGAAGGTGCAGTTTAGGTAATTTAAAGTTAAAAGTATGATCCTTTAAGGTTAGGCTATAGGGTTTCTTTTGTGTTTATGCAGCTATTTTTACATTTACAATTTAGATGTATCATTTCGTAAACAAAAATAAATCTCATTTGATGAGGCTGACCTATTCTTTTGGCCCAAAACCTCTTTGTTTAACAAGTATCTGGAATTTGTATGGTTTACCTGTAATCTATGTTGATTAATTGTGTATATGCATAAGTCATAACCCTTAACCCCCTAAATTGGTTCTTGAGAAATCATCGAAATTTTGGGAAAAGGATAAAAATCCAGTACTTTTAGGAACAATTCTAAATGTGAATGTCTTCGAATTAAATGAAAAGATATAGTAATTATTGAAAACATTTTCTCTTTATATTTTTGTAGTTCTACTTAATTTAAACAAAGAATGGACAAATGGAATTGAACAAAAACATATGAGATAGTTGAATTAAATATAAATATTAAATATTTGCTATACTGTTCAGCTATTTGACTGTGTACATGCATGCTGCACAAAATAATTGGATGTTGCATTCTGGTCCCTTTTTTAAACGTAAAAATGCCTCAGGACATACTGGCAATTGTGTTGATTACATTTTAAATGCCTTACTCTAATAATCCTTACTCAGTAAGCAAGAAAATGTTTTCCAACACGTAAAAATGTACGGTAATGGATGATATTGCACTGCAATTAAACATCAACAAATACTATGAGAATCAGACCTCTTCTGTCTTATAATAATGACTTATGAAGCCTGTGGTTTCATGTACTTATCTTGACTATTTTAAATAAAAGTATCACAACAATTTTAGTTCAACTCTCTTTGTGATCCAAAGCTCTTCTGTCCAAAAATGTATCTAAAGGTTGTGAATGAAAGATAAGCATCATCCTTAAAGCCAAGCACAAACACTCACCGGCCCTATTAAAAGTTTAGAAGGCCGAAACAGCTGAGTGAGCTTTGCTGGGCTGCTCATCTGAACACAGGGAGCAGACTTACAGTGGTCTCCGTAGGCCCCTGGGAGCCTGGGCTCTGCTGGAACGTTGGCTAACAAAAGTGCATTAGTTCAAACAGTGCACTGCGTTCTTGATTTATGTTACACTTTATCTACAATGGAAGTGTTTGCTTGTTATATGAAGATGCTGCACTGTTTACTGTATTAAAATGAACAAATATTTCACACACCATTATTACATGATCAGCAAGGCAACGAAGGAGAGTGTGATAGCCAATGAATGGGGGTATAGATGCTACATAATTACCTCACTGAGTTTTTTTTTTTTTTTTATTAGTATTAAGTATTCACAGTATTCATTAAGTATTTGATCACCCAGGGGTTTTTGCAAGTTTTGCAGGGTCTGGAATGTTCAACACTGTTGCATTTCCACATTTTTATTTTTAGATACTGTCTCCAAGACCCCTTCAAATAGAAATACTTGCAAAATCACAGGGTGGTCGAATACGTATTGACCTCATTGTAAACCCCCAGCTCCATTCAAGTTTTGAGTCAGGTGTAATTGTTGTGTTTTTGGAACCAACCTGCAATTTTGCCGTTTCACTGTAATCGAGAATCTATGAATCTGCTCTTATAGATTTACTCCTGCAACCTTTCAGTTACCAGCCAAGCTTTTTTAGCCACTAAGTTGCACTGGCGTTGGGTTCATCTATTATTACACAGTAGAGAAAGTGCTGTTCAGCTCCTGTGAGATGAACTAGATGACTTGTAATCATTCATCTCTCAGCTGAGTAAACACAAGGGTAGGAGGACGGATTCTCAGCTTTAATCTTGCTTTAAATCTTCCCCAGGCCTTACTGCATTTACACCCTCACTCAGCCGACCAAACCGAATTTAAAATCTCACTGTAGACACTTTGCTTTCAAGTGTTAATGTTTTTGAGATCTTAAGGAGTCTTGGTTTGAATCCAGAAGTGCCGTCTCTAAACACGTTTCCTGTGGCTCGAGTACTTTGAGAAGGTGCTGTTTGTGCATCTATGTGCGTTTTCATTTCTTTCTCGTCTCCAATTTACTCCTGTGTATTGTGCCAGTTTAAGAAGTTTAATTGGAAGCTCAAACCATTGCAGTCCAGCACATTTCAGTTAACTGGTTATAATTGAATCCCATAGGATACGCCTCTGCGTTGTTTTAGGGCACTGTGGTTAGGGGAGATTTTTGGAAGATCTGTCAAGACTCACACAGTGTGGGCTTTATTCTTTTCTGTTGTCTGCTGACACACTGATCATGAAAGGAGCTTTTAATAAAGCTGAGATCTACTGCAAGGTCTGCGCTTTCTACTGAGAACGAGAGAACTGTTTGTTCGTTACTGATCTGATTCAGTCAAGTTCTTAGCTGAGGGCTCTTTTTGATGGGGCTTTCATAGAGTCGGAACCTGGCATTACGATCCAACCAAATACACTCTTAAAAGGATGTAGCACTCACATTTTACGGTATATATTGACATTTTACATTCAATTGCCACAGCTCAAAAAGCATTGAGTAATTTATCCCCTCTTACCAACCAACCAATCGGATTACTGTAAATTACTCCCATTTCTATGTAGAGGAACCAAGCTTTCTGAGACTTCAAAAAATGAGCTGGAGGTGTAATAGCGACACCTTCGGTAAGTTTTATGGATTATTGCCAAACCCGAAGGTGTGTTTGAAGTCAATACTAGTTAAATGTATCCACTTGATTGCACGTGGGGTTTGCCCAGAAGAGGGCATGGTGGAATTACGGTAGTGGGTGTAAACATTGTATTTGGGAGAGACAGATGATACGGGCTGATTAACGATGTTGTTTAGGATAAATTTTGCTCGTGTAGAGGGGTACAACTTTGATTCGCTCGCAGTGGATTGAATATGACCCATTTGAGTAATAACACGTGTAGATCCTTCTCAGCCATCTTTACTGGAAGTTGAAATCAGTGCAGATTTTGCTAATGCTTTAATCTGGATAGGTAGCGCTCTGAGGTTCCCCTGAGTCGTTCTTTTCTGGTGCTCATTGATTGTATGAGATGGCAGAATTTGTTAGCAGTGTGACAGAGCAGTGCTGACTGTGAGCTAAGACTCGGCAGGAGCTCATCGACTCTGCTCTGCCCCACAGAGGCTTCACTTATCACACTGAGGGCTTTTACTCAAAGTCTTCAACACCCAGGGTGCCTCGCAGGAGGGAAGCACAGACTCTGTCACCCACTCATTGTCACTTCTAGCTCTCAAAAACTCTACGAAGGAGATAGACCCTATCTCTCATCAGGGCTGGTGCGCCTGGCTTTTGCCTTTAATCAATTATTGATGTGAGAAATAAAGCTGTATTTGGGAGCTACTTTGTAGTCTAACAGGTGAACAGATTGCCATGTCTGATGGGGCGTATGTTTCCAGTCAGGCTGAAAATTGAACTTTTTAAGGCGAGAGGGAGATGTAGAACAAGGGACCATTACGATGCATGAGATTCACACACTAGTGGAGATACGATTCACTTCTTTGAATTGTTTCTGGGGTTTCTACTCTCAGCACATATGCTTTCGTGTGGCTTTTTATTAAGGGTATTTAGTGGTAGACAGTGTTTTTCCAACACATTCTGACAAAAAAAAAGACATAAAAGCCATGTTTTTTTTGTGCATTGTCCACATGAGCATGATTCCTCCCCTATGAAACTCCAAGGACACCATGCTGTCAAGAGCATTCCAGTCCAAGATCTTTACAACAAAAGTAAAAGATTTGGAAATATTTGATTTGACTATAGAGGAGCCAGTCTCTGGATCTAAGCATAGGATATAGAGGAAGGTTCCTTCAAACCAGCTAATCTTGAAGGAACTGCTACAGGAACTTTGAAAAAAAAAAAAAAGAATGCTAGAATCTCACAAATCGTAAGACCTAGAGACTTTGAACTTAACCAGATAGTAGACCTCAGTTTGGGCAGAGGTATATATATATATATATATATAAAACCACATCAAAAGTTATTTGCGAATCATTTTTTGCTCGGTTTGTTTATCTGTATATACAATACAAAAATATAAGAAATTATAGGAAAAATTGAGGCATTTTGACCTGCCAAAGTTTAAAGAGCAATAACATAATTTCTGTTCAGGCTGTTTTCTTGATTAACAATTGGCGAGATGGGAATGTGTGTCCAAACGTTTCACTGGTAGTAGAACTTACAATAAAAATCTAATGTGCAGGAGAGAGGTTAGCATTTAGGTTAATGAAACATTTATTTTCAAAGAACACAAATTAAACATTTAAAGTTGCCTTTAACTCCCTTGCCCCCTACAGTTGTTTTTAAAAGTGTTGCATTCATGACGTGATATGATTAATGTTGACGTGTCCTTTAATTAATTCCTTTTATCAACTGTGTTTGGTGTTGGTCTATTAGAAGCTTGTCGAGTGCACCGTTGTTGTCAGGTTGCCGATTGGTTGTTCAGTCAAATTAATTGAGCTTCTTCCAATTAATTGAGTCCAATCAAATCTCACAATCCAGTCTAAGATGCACCACTAAGTAAAGAAATTGGATAGTTTACTTTTAGAGAGCTTCCAAATGCTCCCTGGGCCACCGTAACATGGCAAGTGGAATATCAAAACTCAGAGTAACCCTCCTGAGGATTTCATTGATTGTTGTTTCTTCACATCATTCCTGAGGCGCATTTGCTTTTCTGGGTCTTGAGTAGCATTCAGCAATTAATTTAATTGGATTCTGGTCGGCTTAATTGTATTCATTTCAATTCAGATAGCATATATTAAAGCGGTTTACTTGAATAATTACAGTCTCTACTTTCTAAATATTATTAATGCAACAGTTCTCTTAATAGCAGTTGTTTGCAATGAGATTACAAAGTTTAATCCTTTAATTGTATAACTTTATAGCAATTACAAGTCAGTTTTCAACAATATTGCCTTTGTTTAAGTCACAGCACCCCAGGGATTTCACATCTCAGTTTTGAAAACCCTGTGAAAGTGGAGTGTTCAGCCGTGAATTAAAGATATGCCACAGAGTGACTTTGACAAAAGTGGGTGTATACCACCCTCTGTCATTGGCTGAGAGTTGTTGTGCTTTAGAGAGCAGTGTATATATGGAGGATTTCTCTGATGATTCCCGCCTTTGTTAATTTACCATCTCTAGTGATCATTATTGTTAGTGGGAACACAATCCAACAGCTTCATATATTGTGGTCCTGAAAAAATGTTACATATAAATTCTGTCTATGAAATTATCGCAACCAACAAACTTATCAAGCTCAACTGTGTTATCAGACGTTGACTGATTTGTTTCCTTTGTCACATTTCTGAGTAGAATAAACACTGTATAGAATAATCAGGACAATAATACATAATAAACATAATAAAAATGCTTACTATTCTCCAAAAAATGAAAAATATGACGTCCGAATAAAAACAAACTTTCCTAGTTATTAATGCCATTTTTACCCATTAACGAAACCACTCAGTGATTGGATAGTTTATAAACAGACCATGTGACATCGCATCTTCTTGAAACCTCTATGGCAAGCACTGCTTTTAAAACAGGACGTGTCCTAAACACCTATTAAAACTTGTGGGAAATGAAGTAAATGGTTCAGGTTATAATTTTCAGTAGACAGAGAGCAGTGTCTAAATGTTAAAATATAGTTTTCTAGGGTATTGTGACTCTTTACATTCTACTTTCACATACAAAGGTCACGAAGCATGGTAAATGTATACATTAAATAAATAATAAAAAGGCTTATTTTCAAATGGTGCAAAGATTTCTCGCATATTTCATTCGCTAATTTTCCTTTAAAGTCACTGTATGAATCATTAATGCTGCATGACTGTTTGATCACACCACCAATCTCTACATCTCTGAACAAAGCCGCTGCCGAAAGCTTTAACAGCGCTGGATAAACAGGGAAAATGCAAGAGAGAGGAGATGAAATGTAGAAGTCAGAGATGGTTCCTTACACATTCTATGTGAGATTCAGAGAACCGAAGCAGCTCTAGACCTCACCTCAGCCCTCACTTAAATTTGTGGTGCTATTTTTGCCTTCAAGTTCAACCCGGAGCTTGTGTACATGACTCATGGAACGTTGAATTATTGTGTCACCACAAAGTCCCTGGTCAATAATCTGATGTAATGAGGGCAAGGTTCATCACCCTGTGACCGTATAGTGTTTTTGTTAAACAGTGTGTGGAGCATATGTTATGTTTACTCTTCGAGATAAGCCAAGAAAAATAGCTTTGAAAGGGGGTTAGAATATTGCATCTGTCACCATTCTGAATTATTTGAACCACTGTCACAACCCAAGTAATAGGTTTATTAGTACATTTACGCATTTGGCAGACACTTTTTTCCAAAGTGACTTACATTTGAATGAACATAATTTTTTTTGTCAGTTCTTGCTTTCCCTGGGATTTGAACCCACAACCTTTGCGTTGTTAGCGCAATGCTCTACCAACTGAGCCACAGGAAAGCTGCTTGTTATATTTGTTATATAAAGTGTTCGATTTCAGTGCCAAAAAACTTGTATATAGTGAAGAAAGATGTTTAGACGATTGTCAAGAGTGAGGAGAGCTACTGGGAGATTGCATGATACAAACAGCAGCAGCAGCAGGGGGGGGGGGGGGGCGTGTCACAGACTCAATAACAATCATATGTATTTTGTTATATTTAAACTTTGTCTTATCAACCTTTACACCTAAATTCATGACATAAACAATGTGTTTGTAAAAATATAAACCCACTTATTGATATTAACGCAGAGGCCTGCAGCTTTTGCTAGGAATGAATTGGTTTCTTGTTGGTTGTCCTAGAACCGGAACTTTTGGGCAAGCCACTTGATCTGCATTTCCCTGTATGGATGTTTGTGACTGGTGGGGCATGTTTGGTGGTGGGCAGGAGGCTGTAGGCGTGAAATGGCAGCCACGTTCTGTCACCACCAGTTTGTGAATGTGGAGTGAATGATTAATGCTATGAAAATTTTAAAGCGTCTTTGAGCATCTGGAAAAGCGCTATAGAAATAATTACTACTAGTAAATCTTCTTTAGATTCTCATTTTCATCAAATGAAGAAAGCAATGTGAACAAGGAAATGTCACCAACTCTCAGTTCCAAGAAAAAATGAGTAGAAATCGTAAATAAATGCTGACAGTTTGGCTCTGTGATCTTAAATTTCCATAGTTGATGTAATTCCTGTTGTTAAAAAGACAGGAAAAGTATTTGTGCAGGTTTCAATTTGTTGAATTAAGGCAGCTAGTTCTCACTCAAGAAGTGTTTAGGTAATTTCATTGGAAATTCCAATCTTCAGGCAAGTAAAGTGCTTCTAGTGCATGTTAATGCTATTATCTGCATTAGATTTAGGTATACATATTACATCTACTATGGGCTGCCAGTAGGTGGAACCGTATACATTGGGTTGATAACTAGTAGTGGTAACAGAATGAAAAAAAAAACATGATTAATAATCACGATTACTTGGGTCATTATTGAAATTACAATTATTTTACTCAAGGACCCATTGACTTAAACTATAGAATATATTAAAGATGGTACCGCATGGCTTAGAACTATCATAAGTTTAATTCCAAGCCTGTAACAAAGTGTTGACAGTCTAAACCTTAAAAGTTTTAGCCAGAAACACCAGCCTATACACATGATCAAAGAATATTTCCACCATTGTGGTTTCTTCCGTTTTAACTGGCCGGTTGCACTTTTTCTGCCATCTCAACTTGCGATAATATTTAAATGGGATCAGAAACCATGCACACCTTTCTTTGGAGAGTCTGTCTTCAAGTGAAGCATGTGCGAATTGCAATGCTATGGCAGGCCAAAAGGGTCATAAACGTGAATGGACAACAAAAGAATAACTAAAAAATACAAATAAATGTCTCTTCTGATATCCAATTTTGTGCTCATTGAGACTCACAACCGTAATTGAAATAAAACAATTGATCAATTACAACTATGGCTATTATTAGGAAATATGAACATGAAACAGTAACGTTTAGTTTATCTCTTGTTTAATGTAATCTGGCAAAGCAAGACATTTAAGTGTTTTATTCATTAAGAAAGTAATACTTCTCTTTATGTTTGTTTTTATTAATAGTAAAAACTTTATGATATAAATGCATTGTGCATCTATTTTTTGCAAAAAAAAAAGAATATTGTTTTTGTATCCAAGCATTTTACCAAAGACAATTATTTAGCTTTTTTTATTGGTTCCGGTTTTCCACAGCTTCATCCCTTTCTGCATTTACTGTTTATAAAAGAGGAGATGGTTGACCTTCATGCTATTGATTGGCGGCTTTAGCAAAGCTTGTTTTTAATCACAGGCCTGTTTTGCAACTTTTATTCACTTTACTGAGAGAAAGCAGCTCTTCCAGTTTCCAACAGCAACAGAAATAGAGATGCTATGTTGTTTGTGTGCAGAGGAATCTTTTTTTTTTTTTTACCAAAACATAATGAGCCCATATTCAACGATCTGTCTTTCCTGCATTTAGTGTTTGCCAGCAAGGCGGTGAGTAGACTGTTGATCATTAGTCGTCTGAGCCAACTCACATATAAAGCATAAACACTTTCTTTGCTCAAGATTTTTTCCTCTAAACCTCTCTTTCTGTCGGCCTCCTGTGTGTTTGGCTGATCTTATAGATGAGGACAGGCATTTTATTTCTTGGTGGTTGGACTGGAGAATTCTGTGTCTGTGCTTGATGAAGGATTTTCTTGGTCTACATGACAGCTTTTTTTGTTCTACAGGCTACAGCTTAACTCAAAGTATGAAAGAGCTGTGTGTTTGTTTGGGAGCACCATTTCAAAACCATAGCAAACTAAGCTCGTCATTATTTATGGGAGACAAACTTCGGTCAAGCTTTGTTTATATACAAACTGTGTCAAAATCAGCACGTTAGCACATGCAATTCATTTGAAAATATTTAACACGTTAAACAATTAACTATATCTGCCTGTTCAATGTGCGAAGACGCATGGATAAAACCAAGGAAGGACTTTTTGTCAGTTATATTCAAACTGTTTTTTTCTGTGTTTTCGACCATTTCCTCGTGGATTTACTTCCGTCTTTGTCATGTGATCAGAGTTCTGTCACATGATCGCTCATTCTGTGCTTCCTCACTGTCTGTCTCTTCCTATCTGGTTCCCCATGTGTTTTGTTGGAAACTGTTTTTTTTTCATATCTTCACTTTGAAGTAGGGGTGTAACGGTACACTCTGCTCACGATATGATACATACCTCAATATTATGTCTACGATACAATATGTGTCACAATATTTTACAAAACTATTTTGACCAACTATTGAAACAAAATAATTGAAATTTAAACTGCTTTGGGACCACAAAGCTAAGAATGCTAGGATCTAGTGAGAGCATTTAATACCATCCATCCACTAGAGGGCAGTGTTAATGTTTACATTAAGTTATTTGTATAATTGATAGAGAGAGATCATTTTTGAATCTTTCTAATTTAAAAATGAGTAAAGGCTATTTGTCTCCTAATAAATATTACATGAAACAAGAAGAGGAGGCAAAGAAGTTGCAGAAGTGACTAGAATCACAATTACTCCAAGAAGCAAATACACTTCAGCTTCTAGACGATATTTCCGAGTAGTTCCACGGTATGTATTGTGACAGCTTTGTATTACGATATATTGTGCCACAATATATTGTTACAGCCTTACTTTGAAGAATTGATTATTCTTTAGCTCAAAAGTGGTTTCAGGAAAATCTAAATTTTCATCCTCAAAGGTATACAACCAAAAAACTTTCTAATCTAGGTTTTAATATTTATAGTTTTATTTAAAAATATGTTGTTGTTTTTTTTTACCCAAAACGCGATAATTCCATGACCATGACTAGTTTTTTTTTTTTTTTTTTTTTTTTTTTTTTTTTATACAAAACGCTACAAATCCATATTAATCAATATAAATCTTTATTTCTATTTAAATGAAAAATACAATAACAAACATCGGTTAAACCGTGTCGGATCCCACTCGCAGATGTTGGAAAGTTATCCACTGCCCTCTCAAGTGAGTCCGCGTCCGGCAGTCTCTCCTTTTGCCTCCCAGTGACAAAATAGTTTTCAAAAATTGTTGATCACTACAGATCGCAGTCGCACAACGCAAACCTTTTTGTGTTTGTGAAAAAGCCTGGTCATTCATTCATTTAGTTTGGTTTATTCCTCATCGATCAACTCTACACAGCCGAGTTAATCAATAAAACCGGTGTGATGATGCCACTTTGTGCCCCATCACCTTGGACTATTGAGTGGACATTAAATAATTATATGAGCAGTATTGATGAATGATTAAGATGCTGGTGTAAATATAGTAAATAAGTGTATATTTGTAAAAAGAGTTATTTAAATATTTATATGTTTTATATAAAAGGTACAGAGTTGATGAGAGAGAGTGGAATTATTGAGCTGAGAGGGGAGCTATCAGAATGGGGAACACCTGTCGGGTAATTAGCTTAATCACATGTGCAGGTGTATAAACAGGCAGATAACATCAGAGATCCACATACAGAGATTCAGTTGAGAACAAGAAGAGAGCAACATTCAGAAGAGCAAGCAGAACCCGCGTAAGAAGATGGAAGATTGCTAAGAAGCAGTTTGACTGCCTTATGTCAGGACCTTATCTTAATTAAAGGAGTTTGGAGTATTGGCCTTCTAAGGTTACTCAACTCAGTCGACTGATTGAGAGTCCGGGCAGCTTTTTGGAACCGTGAGGTTGATGACCTGTGGCTGTTGAGTGCCAGGTATCACACGCACGTCTGTATAGAGGGATGAGGTTTTGCAATCAAGCACTCTTTATTTTCTGTTTATCGAGACCAGGAGCTTTTTATTTATTGCATTTTCTTTTAACAACAAGAAGAAACTGAATAAAATCTCGACTTGTTCCAAACCTTGTCCTGAGACCAGTACCATAAGACCCCTCGTGCTACCTAACCACAACCGGTTTATCGCACAGTTCTATTGTAGGGGGAGGTTCCTGAAACAGAACTCAGCTTTTACGATTTATACACCACATCGTTGAAATCATATTTTGGACACCAGCTTCCCCATTTGTTAGTCCCATGCTTAAAGGCTGATTTGTTTGAAAATAGTCTGAAGTTGAAATATTGTGTGGGTTCAGACTATCATGATCATTTATCACTCATCTCCACTTGGCCTCGGTGGAAATCTTATTGTGCATCCCACCTTTCTCTCTCCCTCTCTCATTCTTGTCAGTTTGCAGCGCCGCTCCTAATCTGTTTATGGAGAGGGTGGAGGCAAACCTGCGGGTTCTGTAACCTTATCATATCAGAGCAGCTTCCCGTTAGATTCCACAGATGCACAAATGCAATCGGCCTCTGTTTATGAAAGCTTCATATCGGAATGATATGCATAGCTTTTTATCAGTGCGCGGCAAGACTCTATCTCTGCACTGAAATAGTGTGTTTGTGTGAGTGAAGGAAGGATATGACAACAGGGAGCGTATTCACTGAGACTGGATCGTTATAATAGGCTTTCATGCATTCTTAAATTAACAGTTGTATGTGATTGTTTTATGTCTTAAAACTTGCCTGCTTTATTAATTACATCAAGTTTAAGAACCAGTCTTTTTCACGTATTATTCCTGCAACTTTTCTCCAGGCAGCGTCTTTGATACCCACCCTGTAGATCCTCTCATTTTAAATTGATGATGCTGTTTATTCACTGGATTGTTTGACGTGTGCTCAAGCTATTGTTCTTTTGGCCCAAAGCTGTGAGTTTCAGGTCTAGTGCAAGGTCTGGACTGAACACCTCAAGGGTTTCTCCAAACCAAACTTTGATCCACGAATGACGACTCCCTCATTAAGGCCTGCAGTATTCTGCTGTGGAGGCTTGTAGGTATTCGTGCAGAGCGCGATGACTTCAAGCAAACTTCTATAAATATTGACTGAATTCATGGCCACAATATTAGATACACTTTGCAAGTACCTAGTTGCCCTCAGAGGTGGTTTATTTTTTTCATGCATGGCGGCGTACATTCAAAATGAGTTGGAATTATTTTCTAGATGTTTGGATCGTATTGATGGGTTCATATCGTTCTGTTCATGATCTGAACGTCTCCAGACATCGAGTTCTGAACACTGTGGCGGAATCACTTGAATGAATCATGAGAATGTTTGGCTAAAAGATGCATTTTTAAGCTGAATTCTGAACAGCTTTGGGAAGGCTATCCCAGACTCTGAACCTTTTTTGAAGCATTGTGACCTTGACAAGACAGATGCTTGTGGACATTAAGTGAACTTTAACTCTTATAGTGAACCATAGCTTTGAATACTAGTGATGTTGGATACTGTAGTCTCCACATTTCAGCAGATCTCGAAACATTTTTAGACCATTTCTATGTATGCTTTTCTTTGCTGTGATTTTGTATGAACCATCACCACACTCCGAGTCGCACCTTGAGGAGTGCTCTTCAACTGCTGTCGCTTACTATTGCTTTACATTTTGATGTGCTGCATGTTAATCCTTTTATCCACCTATTCATTCTGGTTTCTATCTTTATGACATAGGAGTAACATTTACAGAACAGTTGTGAAAATATGAATGAATAAAACGAAAGCATCTTTTCCACCCATGATTTGTGTTTGGGTGAAGTCATTTATTCAGTGTTTGGAGCTCAGAGTGTATTTCATCTGTGAAACCGCAAATGGACTTGATTGGTAGGTTATATGTGTACGATGAGCTTATCAACAGTTAGTTTGACCAAAAACGATGCTGAAAATGTCTTTCAGAAATAACTTTAATTTATCAGCGAAGCCATTAGCCCAAACCCTAAATTAAATTAAATTATTCATGCCTATTACTCAAAGGAATCTGCTTAATTTTTCAAGCAAAAACACCCAAATTAAGATAAATTAAAATGTAATTGCTGGGTAATTGTATTTTTTTAATGGGTGCATCAGAAGACTTTCATTTTCTCTGTGTTGTCAGTCATTCACGTGAATTCTTTCACTCTTTCTCACAGCTGGGAGGTTTGTCGATTCCTCCTTTCTAACCTGCGCTGGTGGATGGACGAATATCACTTTGATGGCTTCAGGTTCGATGGGGTGACCTCAATGCTGTACCACCACCATGGCATTGGTGAGTTGTTCTTAATCAATATTTTGGTCTTCATTTTTCAAACAGATAGGTAGACACAAATTGGATGTTGTCAGCACCTTAATCAAATGTTAGAAGAGTAATATTTATTGTATAATTCTATTGAGATGATAAAAACACAATTCCATTTATTTCCTCCATTTGCTTCATATGTGGATTCTTGTAATGCAGCACACTTTTATGAAATATTTGGCCTTTTTATTTACATTTCAAAACAGGAGTGTTTTACACATTATTTGTGTATTGATCAGTGATCTGTCTAAACTACGATCGGTCCAGGATCTGTCTTTCCTTTTGACCAATACCGGCTGGAACCCTTAGACTCACAGGGATAAAGTTGGTTAGGAATAAATGAATAAAGTTGCCATGTTATCACTATCATGAGACCAGCATGCATCTGTTGAGAAGTGTGCTTATCGTTTCCACTTTTTGCATGTTTGTATTTTTGTTTGTAAAATTGTAAAATTGTTTTAAAAGTCTGGCTCTGCATCTCATGGTGCTTTTTATTAAGGTAATGATTAGGTCTAGAATGTTCTTACTTTTTTGAAATACAAATTTCTACTTTTTCCAGAGTAATTTCAAATATGAGATTGTGTTCTACTTAAGAATTTAAACTACTCATAGTACTTATATACTGTTCCCATACTTTTTAAATACATTCAGTGGTTGCTTTATTTTGTTTAAATCTTGCACACTTTCCACAAACCATATTAACTTTATTTCACTTTTGTACTGAAATTTCTTATCCAGACAACCAATGATTTATACAGGAAAATCATGCAAATGTACAGGGATGCCCAAACTTTTGCATATCACTCCACCTCTTTTAATCTGTTCTTTTTAGTTGCTCTTTGTTCTTGAAAATAGAAGAAATCTTCTCCGTTGACAGATTTGACACCCACTTGTTTCATTTCTACCCCTTAGCCCCTTAGGTGAAGGGGTGTACTTTTGGGAAGAGCTACATATCTCTTTATTCAAAGGGATGTACAGCCCTTTATTCAAATAATCTCCAGAGGCACACTCAGAATGAACGGGTAAGATAGAGACTCACAAATATAAATCGTTTAGTTTAAAAGGCTGAAAAGTTTTACAATTATGAAAACCAAGATAATAAAAGTAAAAACTAGTTTTACAAAATCTACCATTATAGCTGCAATGATCCTTTAGAACCATTGGCTGTCGAATACAGCTTCTTAGTGGTTCTATTGTCAGATCTTCCTCTAGCCCAAAGGCTATTTTTGTAATTACTGATAGAACTGTAAAACCAGCAACTTTTCTTCCAGGAACATCATTTTCAGGGAACTATAGTGAGTATTTCGGTCTGCAAGTGGATGAAAACGCAGTCATCTACCTGATGCTAGCCAATCATACTCTGCACACACTCTACCCAGAGTGCATCACTGTAGCAGAGGTGAGAGCCTACCTGCACCCCGTGCTCTTTCATGAAAGCTATAATTTTTCCTGCTTGTACCTCATTCTTTCCTACCAATTACAGGTCCCATTACCATTTTCTTGCTCCTGAGTGGAAATTTAATTTTATTCTTTTCTATTCTTCTGCTCCGTGAGGGTGCGTTCATTTAAAGCTCAGCTCCTGAGAGGTCAGAGCTGAATGCTGAAGCTAATGGATCAGGGTGATAATTGAGTGATTAAAGCCAAAGATTTGAGGAGATTTTCAAGACCAGGCGCCGTCTTCAAGTCTTGCTCTCGACTTCAGCAGTCTCGTTTGACCCACAGGCGGCTTGTAATAGAAGCAGGCATTTTTCAAATTGCTTTAATTTGCGCATCTGCCAAAGCGATTAATCAGAAGTGAGGAATAAACGAAGGAGAATACAACTGCATTCTTTGAAGCAGGCCACAATGTACATCACAAAGCTTTCTGCAAATGTGACAAAGGTCTTTTTGTACATTTATCCAATATCAAAATTCTCCCTCAGAAAAATAATCATGCTCTGTTCAAAAACACATTCATGTATTTCAAACAACCGCTCTGTGACTCAGACATTTAACATTTTTGAAAATGCTTATTTTGATTTGAAGGGATGATTATCAACAACATTCTGATTTTCCCTTTTATACCGCTGCGTGGAACATAATAAAGTGGCAACCGTGACATTTCTCTCAAGATATCTGTAAGATCTGGAATTACTAATACGCTGTGTGTGTCCCAGAGATGGAGGTTGAATGAACTGAAACTTGGTTTATTAAAACACAGTGGATGATAATGACGACTTATAATGAGAGGAAGCAAGCAATCAGTGTTACAGGAAGCACTGGAAACCAGAACTCGATGTGATGTCCTTCTGTCCGGGTGAACTGGAGATCAGGGGCCTTATTTAGTCACTTATTCAAAAATACCAATAGGTTTTCTTTGATGTGGTCTCAAGAGGAATTCTATGGAAGTGTTATCAGACCGACATCAGAAAGAGCTGCTGACAGCTGAATTTGTTGCAATGATTCTAAAGGAAATCAAGCATACACGCTAACTTAACCTATTTGCTGCTCTTGGAACAGTTTTTCAATAAAGTGCATGCTGGAAATTTCTAGAAACTGTGATTTCCAACTGAAATAGGTTAGGTTTTGGCAAACAAATGATGCATATATTTAGAATCAGAGGATTTTATCCCTCAGGAGATGCCAAATGTTAAACATAAAACACAAAACAATACACTCACTATTCTGTAAGAGGTACTGTATGTGATTTTTGAGGGTCAAAAAACAAACATGCCTCCAGACAAATGGCATCTCTTCACAATTTTCATACTGTCACACATACATCTATCTTAAACCTTTATTGAAAATGGAAGCATATACCGTAATGTGAAGCAAAGCAAAGTTTGACTTTTATCATACACTTTTCCACAGGCCATTTTCTCTTCGGTTTGTCGTCCGCCAATTTTAGCCTGTTCTCGATAACCGGTAGTAAACACAACTCAAGCTGTTGTCTCTCAGTCTGAGCTCTCACACTCTGCTTCTGCTTCTCGAATAAACACGCCTCTCACTGCTGATTGGCTACCACGTTTGTTTACATAGTCGGCCCGGGCCCCCAAGCTTTTTCAGAAATCGCATACTCCACGTTTAATTCCTCTTGACATCAAGTTCTTCATCCTCAGCATCTGAGTCAAGCCTTTGTGAAAGCATGTGGATCCGATAGCTTAGATTTTTTAATCCTATTTTAAACAGAGCTAATAACAGGAGCCATATTGTAGTCACGTAATACAGTATGTATGACTCTTTGATGCAAATTGAGTACTGTGAACCACATAAAATCAGTTTGAGGTCAGAAAGCACACCAGTTGATAATACATACTGCTCTAAAATGCAGATTATTATTCAAATATTAATCATAACCCATTCCAGAAGACTCTAGTTTAAGGACGTTTAACAGAAAACAAACTTTTATTGCATTTTAAAGTGTATAATATGGCCATTTCATAATGGACATAAGGTTGTCACTTGGAGTCTTAGCAGGTAATGGGGATTTAGGGACCAGTAGGCAAGAATTTGACGCTCCCATGTGAACCAGTGATTATGACGGGATTATATCACACATCACATAGCCAAGATGAAATGGTCCATTAATGATCATTTCCAGCGACTTTTGTGAATAGAAACCTGTTTTCTTAAACACTGGTGTGTTTCCCTGCTCACCATGTCCTCTTATATTGTGTAGGATGTTTCAGGCATGCCTGGCCTGTGCAGGTCCATTGAAGAGGGAGGACTGGGCTTTGATTATCGTCTGACCATGGCGGTGCCAGACAAATGGATTCAGGTGAGCTCCCGTCTCCTGTCATTTCTTTCTCTCGCTCTGTTTCAGCACAGATGTTGCTCCTTTGTGTTTGGTTCTGTGCAAATGATGTTGTTTGATGTTTCCAGTTCACCGTTCTGGGGTCACCTTTCTTTATGAAGCTGGTATTTGTTGTCTCTCTGTAGCATCTGTTTCACATCCAGATTTACGCTCTATCTGCGGATTTATCAGCGTGGGCATTTCTTCTTTAATTCGAGCCAGGTTTTTGGATAGCAGAGCCTTTTTAGAATGACAAAGGGACGAGTATTGATTGAGTTTGCTTCCTGAGTTCAGGGTGTAATCTAAGATCTGGCACAGCATGTTTAGATAGCAGCCCTTTTTTTGTTTCGCTTCTATATCAGTCCCTGTTTTACATTTCTCATTTGTCTTTTGGCAGCACTTTGAAACTCTTTAAAAGGTTTCAATATTGACATACTCATCGTTCTCTCTCTTATAAAAATATTAGTGCTTTTGTGATTTAGTCCATGCTTTGTCTACCCTACAAAGATGTATGCACACACACTTTCTTTTAATGGAAAGTCTATTTTCCTTTTCAAAATTTACACTGGCAGATGCATTTTCATGCCTGACGAGGCAAAAGATTTCTTTTTGAAAACAAAGGAAATACATCAAATTGAATCACAGTAAAGGTTCTATAAATTAAAGTGTGATTACTGACAGTTTGGGCGATGTGTCATATTTTGAATTGTGGTGTTCAAAAGTCCACACTAGAGTTTATTTTAAAAAAATGCCAGCCAATACCCTTTACATACCCTTTACAGAAAAAGCATAAGTCACTACTAAAAATCAATTTTGTGAAACATATATATATATATATATATA
Organism: Danionella cerebrum; assembly: GCA_007224835.1. Lineage (NCBI taxonomy): Eukaryota > Metazoa > Chordata > Actinopteri > Cypriniformes > Danionidae > Danionella > Danionella cerebrum. The sequence continues at coordinate 382,303 of SRMA01025659.1, forward strand.
TATATATATATATATATATATATATATATATATATATATATATATATATCCCTAAAACATTGCTTAAGTAGAAGAATAACTTCTCTTAACCCCTCACCTTCCCCAATCCCTTATGCACTCCGCCTTTCAGTCCAATGACACCTTGTCCTGACGCAACTAATGTAAACTGATCTGTTGGAAACACAACTAATAAATACCTGCACACACTCAATGCTCCAATCCAGAGGAGAAAACACCACACCAGGTGTTTTACTCCCCTGGAGAAAGCAAAACTGTCAAAGCATTTACAGTCCCATGTGATGGCTTTTGAGCAGGACACGGTTAAAAAAAAGTACAAGAATAAAAACAAATGCAAACATGTATTTAGAAACAGTTGAGTTCCCCCTCCCCTTTCTCACGATTGTTATGCCCACTGCCCCCTTTCCTGGTTCATTCACCTGGCATGCTCTGAGGATCTTGTGTGTTACCGTACAAACATAAAACTGCAGGGGATCCAGCGTGGTTGATGCCATCGTTCTCGGAAACAGAATAAACGAGATGTTCTTAGACTGAAATAGCCCTAATAACTTGTCATTTTGATGCTTGAGGGTTGTTAATCCCAAGTTCGGGTTCCAAATTTTCAGTTTCCCAGTACTTTTGCTTCCTGTTTATTATTAAATTCAGAGAGCTTTCAGGTTTAACTCTATGGAAAGGTAAAATATTTAAAACTTGAGCTTTATTGTTCCCACACTGTTGATTAGATGGTAACGCTCAGACTGAGTCGTTTTGGATAACCTGAAACCTGAATGTTTACTCCAGAAAACTGAATGTGCCATCTACGATATGTGCCAGGAATTTGGTAATGTTATAAAGTGCTGTAATAAATGCTCATTTCAATGTGGAAAATACCAGAAATAACTAGACAAATTTGGCTGAATGATTTGGCGCTGATGTCTACAACATTTTCTCAGGCTTGTGCTTGTTGTTATGGGTTCTCTGTTTCCCTCATTTCATCAGAACACCTGAGTCTCATCTTCTTGTTTTCAACTCATCCTATCAGCGTCCTACTCATCTGCTTTTCCCCTTTATATTTTCTCACTTCTCCCTCATTGTCCGTCCTATACGGGTCACACCGTCTGACTCTCCAGGATCGCACCTTGCCTTCTTGGATATCCTGTACTCCTCATTGTATATCTCCTGGGATTACTTTAGATTTATGTGTCTATTAAAGTGTTTATAGTTTGTAATCCTGTGCTCCTTCTCCGTCCTTCCAGACACTGTGGCACATTTATCATTCATAATTTTGCCATCTGTCACTTTAAAACTGAATTATCTGGAATATCGTAAAGTAAAGATGCAGCAGATGGACTTTAACAGGTGGACATTTGCACTTAACTTGTTTTACTTCAGTCTTCTTGTGCAAATTGATTTAGCTGCATAGAATTAAAAAAAAATCCATGTCCATACTTTACCTCTCTGTCTCATAACTCTCTTTTCACAATATGCTCAAAAGGGCAAACCTCATCTTGATTTACTGCCGGTCTCCACCACAATATCTCTTTCAGTCTCTCTCCTCTTTGTCACAAACAGCACTCAAGCTCCTCTGTTATACATTCCACTGTGATGGAGGTCAGATGAGCATGACTCGCTTTGAAATTAAAATGTCCGCCACACCAAATCGATAATGCAGATGATGAACAGAGTGGAGAGAAACCAGAAGAGAAGAGAGCCACAGTCAGTAATGAATCCTCCCCAAAGCCTAATGAAATCTTTTGAGATTTCCATAAAGAGAGCAGCTGTTCTCTCTCTCTCTGAATCTGCTGATGAATATATTAATATGAGGAATCAATAGGTTTATTAACGATGCCGTTTGATTCATGGGACTGAGAGGAAAATGAGAGTTCAGACATACTTCCTACAGGAGAAGAATGAAAATGATGTTATAACTGAAGTGCAGATACGCTGAGAGTGTGAGTGAGTCCCTGGTGCCCTGTGGAGGATGACTATTATTTATTGCTGATCATTTATTGCAAATCATGTTTTGTCATCTAAGGTGAGTTGCTTTTACACAGAACACCTGATGAACTGATCTCCTCTTGTTTGCCCTATTCTGAGCTTTTTTCAGCTCGCTCTCTGCTCCTGCCCCTCCCTGCCAGTTTTCCATCCCTCCCGAATTACCTCAACACCTGTTCCTCATCTTGTGGTCTGATTTTCTCCCCTTTATAATCTGTGTTTTGTCTGTCTGTCACTGGTTCACTGTATACGTCATTGCTCATGGCCGTGTCCTGTGGCTCCACTCCAGTTATCAAAGCAAGCTTTATGTGAATTTATGTTTTGGTGTCTATTAAGTTTTTTTTTTGTCTTTAGTTCCAGTGTTTTAGTTTAGTCATTTAGTCTTTTCCTTTTGTTACCATCCGGCGACGCAAGCGTGGTTCGAGCATTGAAAACAGGGGGCATAGATTCAGAGGCAAACACTTCAGGCTGTGAGCACTCAGCATTCATCCAAAACAATTTAGACAACCAGTCCTCCACGACAGACTTAACATTAGGAGGCAGTAGCACTCATAAATTCAATGCTAACTGGGAAACATGCATACCCCAATCAGTTTGGTACTCTTTGTTGATTTTTTTTGTAGGCATCTTTTGAAGCAGATTTGTGCATGTTCTTTGTTAATAAACAAGTGAGTGACTCCTGCAAGTTGGTGTGATGCTGTGGAGCTGGTGATTGTCACAAATTTGGGATGGACTTAAACAAAGTATTGCATCAAAGAGAATTTTTGAGCTGACTCTGAATATTTGTAACATTAAATGTTTAGAGTTTTGTGTCATTCCATCAGCGCATGTATTTTTTTTTTAAATCAAACCAGTCTTCACTGGTACCACCGCTTCTAAAAATGTTTCTGAGCGCAGCATTGCATATGAGCTAAAGTCAACTGCTCTTTAGTTACATTATGTTTTGTGTAACATTCTTTTGAAATTCTCTTGATTTGCAGATTTAATTTATTTACACATAAGTTCGCAGCACTTATATTTGAAGGAAATCACTCTTTTCTGTTACACTGTTGTTGGTTGCCTATTTGCTTTATTTATATTATAAATATATATATATAGGAGGAGCTCCATGAAAGAGAACCGGCGCTTGTTCATGTCCACGCAAAGCACAAAGCCAGACTCTGCTGTTACATTTTGCTGATTCATCACATTTTATTTGTGTTGAAGTTTGGCATTTAACCATTTTTAGACTTGTTTACATTTAAGGACTGATAATGTTGTTCATTCATAGCACGCTATAACCCATGATTGACACATATAACGTTCTGGTGTTACCAAGAAAGTGTTTATTTTCGAAATATCTCACAATTAGATTCACATCTCCTTGAAGCTTTCTGCATACTATTAACTATATATCCATTTAATGATGAACTTTGACAATCAAATGAACCAGCACATAATGGGCTAAAATCTGATTTACATGTGACTGTGAATATTATCTTGTGTACTTAGGGAGGAAGAGGGCATGGTGGCAAATAAAACCATCGTGTGTAATTATCAGCAGTGGCACTAGAAAACAGATTATGTTTCTGGCCTCTCTGGCTAAAAGCACTCCACAAGCCTTATTTGTTTAATTCATATCCTGGTGCTGAGCTCCATGCGGCTGTTGATTTGATTCATTTGTTTAAACAAATTAATTCAAATTATCTAATGGCTTTCCACTGCTCCCACCCACAACACCACCCCACCCTCATGCTCATCTGCTCTCATGAGGAACAATTAAAACTTGTAATGCATAATTGTAATGGAAAGTCGTTCTGATTTTGGGTTAATTGCTAGATTTTGTTGTTTCGCCAATGAACCAAATTGAATAAACATCTAGTTTTTCTCATGGTCTGGGGAGGGGAAATATTGGGGGAGTGAAGGATTGTGGTTATGACTGTTTAGGCATGATTCATTTTTCTTTTCCATGGTGAGGAAATGCATTATTATTATAGTTGTAGTTTCACACCAGGCCACGCCCCTTTCACTGAGATTGAGTGTGAAAACACAGATTAGAATGAAAAGTGCAGAGCCAATAATCATCCTTAAATCCATTTGTTTATTTTTAAAATTATTACACCAATAATAAATATTCAAAATGATTTATTTTATTTGTTAGCTTTTTTGTATAAATGCATAAAATCAAGTTCATTTTGTAAGATATTGTGTATTCAGAAAAGTTAAATAAAAAAAGTCCCATGGTGCATCAGTGTTTCAAATGTCTGACAAAAATTAAAAGCTGATAAATATGGTAGCTATGCTCAACAATGGCCGTTATACTCCTTGGTATCAATAAAATGAACCTGCACATTGAACATTTCATAAAGTAAGAAAGTTTGAGGATGGAGTCATCAGGAAAGTCACAGTATTGATTGGAACTGAAGGTGTTTTAAGATATAAACAGAGTGTTCGCAATGCCCTCTGTGACGTCAGGGTGCTGGCCAAACCCGGTGAGATGCCTCTGCAACTCATCGTCTATTGATTTGTCTATGGGCTTTTCTTTTGCGCATAAAAAAACGAATGCAAATCTGTTTTTATTCATTATTTATTGCATTAAAAATGCACATCTCATTTTCTCTGGATAATACATGCTTTTGCTTTGAAGTGTATAAAGAACACAAGTAACAGCAAGTTCAAGTGGTAAATTCCCAGGAATAATGTACAGAATAACACTCTAAATGTAAATAAATCATCTATAAGAGTTTCATTTCCACATCTTGTGCATATGCTGACTTTATGCGATAAAAATTGACCTCTTCTTCCGAAAGAGCAAATGAGCTGCAGAATGAGAGCTGATACCCTTTTGTGAGGACAGATTATAGTCGTATTTCATCTTTTCTTCACAAAAGACTTGAGCCTTCATGTTTCTGCATCATCTTAGATGCTCTGTGTTAAAAAGCATGCTCTCAGGACTGCTTCTAATCCTGTGCTTACATCCCAAGCTCAGAGGAATCTTTCTTTACTGTTCAGCTTTGGCATTTTATTTGAAGTTTCGAAAAGACGTTTGTGGTCGCTGCATCTCGTTCATCCATGTCCCTTGTATTACCATACCAGCTCTGTCTCAAACATAGGAAAGCTTGCTTTTAATCTCATAGAGGGTCTTGGAGAAGTAGAGCAAAGGGTTTCTAAAAGGAAAACCACATGGCATTTGATATTTCAGCTGCTTCCTCTCTTTTCTTCCATTGTCTTAGTTTATTTATTTATGCTCTTGTGTGTTTTTACATTTCCTCCTTTCATGTTGGGCATCTGTGAATGAGAACTTTTTAAAATGCAGTTTTTCACTGCTTCTTGTTAATTTTTAGTACAGGTCTTTCTTTAGAACTATACTGTCAATTGAATTCTGCATACTAGTCACAAGGTTGGTCGGAAAGATCTTCACAAATCACCTTTGTAAAGCAGTATATGTGTGCTGGTAGGGTTTGTGAAACCTTTCTTTTTATTTTTACTTCTTTTAACCACTCCTCTGTGTTCACTTATGTTATCAGATTGGTTTTGATGCTTACATCACCTTTTAAAATATATAACTATCATTCAATTTGTTTCTCATCTCTTGATTAACTTATCAGTATAACAATTTATTTACATAAATCAAGATATGAAATCTCCATACAGCATATCCTTGTGTACAGTGGTCTGTGGGTTGACCGTGACAATTCTCACCAAACTGTGCTTCTGCTTATCTGAGATTTTTCTTGGTCTGCCGATGCTTTAAAGCAAGAAGTGATCAAATGCCAAATTCCTCCATCAGAGATGAGACCTTTTATCAATGTTTACATTTTAAGTGGCAAGAAGAGTGGAATACATTTGAAAATAATAAATTACATGAAATCCAACCTGAAATCTCATACAGAATTTTAAGACATTTTAAGACTAGATTTGATCAAGTGTTTTTTACTAGATGTTGTATTGGACACTCAAGACTAACACATGGTTATTTGCTCCAAGGTGAAAACCCTACGCAGTGTTTGTACTGCACAATTCCACTATCTATAAAACACATTTTACTGGACTGCCCTGCTTTTAATGACTCCAGAAGACTTTTTTATAAAATGAACTCTCTTAAGGACATTTTTACACAGTAACACCAGAAAATATTTTAGAATTTTTATCATGTATTAACAAAAAAAATCTTATTTAATTTATGTAATCATTTAGATGTTGATTTTTAATTGTATATTAATTATTGAAATGTTTATGCCATGAAAATAGCCTTGGTTGCTGACATGGCAATAAATTAAATAAAATGACAATAAAATGAAATCTTGGTCTGCCACTTCAGACATTAACTAGATATGTGCCTCTGGTCTTCCAATTCCGCACAATTTTCCACACAGTTGAAACTAAGAGCTTAAATCTTTGATACGTCTTTGAATATCCTTACCCTAAACCATGATGTTCGACAATTATTGTTTTCAGGTCAGCTGAGAGTTATTTTGAGACTCCCATTATTACATTCACCTGTGTTTGGAGGTCACCGAACCAATTTTGAGATCTAGTAATTAGTGCTAAAGATATAGAAATCAATATTAGATGCCTGATTTCACTGTCATATTAACTTTATTTCACTTTGTCTCCTATATGATAATGATTTCTTAACCAGACAACCAATGGTTTGTAACGGAAAATTAATGAAAATGTAAAGGAGTGCCAAAGCACTGTATGAATCACACTATTGGAGATATGTTTGTTGAAGCTATAGGGTGTGTTCTTTAGATGTGGGGGTAATTCCCAACTACAGATCACAACTGTTTCCATACTCCTCAATCAAACACCTAGCCTGGTACGCTTCCCTTCAACTCGTAATGTAAGCTTGTGATAATCAATGTGACCAATTAGGACCATCTTTCAAACCATCACTGCATTGAAAGGACGTTTTCAACAGGAAACATTAATTTGCATATGTCTTTAGGATGAGGCTACTCCTGTTCATTTGTAAAATTTAAAAAGTCAACATGTTCCAAACGTATGTGAACTAATGATGTAGCCTTTTGTTAGACAGGACTTTCTTCTGTCATCTGCTTTATTATCTGTTCATGCATGAGTTACTGCGCTTGTTAAAATAGCACCTCATAAACTATAACCTTGTACTTAAGGTTTAAATTAAATATATGAACAGCTTCTGGGAAATGCATAAATTGGGTTTAAAATGAGAACAATCCTGAAAGTGACTTTATGCGAGTATAAGTCACTTTTTGTTTTGTTTTCCATGCATGGTCACCCCTCCTTTATGATATAAGGAGAAGGGCACTGAGGCAGTAAAATCGTTAATGAGCGTGCTGTCCCTCTACAGCTTGTGATTAATGCTGTTTTCCACTTTTATAGGATTCTTCTTTGAGAAGTGTTCTTAAACATCAAATCACTGGAAAGGATTTACAGCTCATTATCGTTTACTGATCGGTTGAGCCAAGGTGTCTGTGCCGGAAATAAAGTGTTTTAGTTAAAGAACATAGTGTTTTGTACTAAAATAACCCAAGATCAACATTACTTTATAATCAAGCAACAAAGTACTTATTATCTACATGAAAAAAGCTCTAATTCTTAAATTAAATGATGCAGAGGTAATTTATTTCAATACACAGCAAAACACAATTTTAAATCAACTGGTGTCAATGGTATGGACCTACGTATATGAACTCCGTATTAAACGTTGCACTATGTGTGTTGAATAAACACTGCTCCACAGTTAACTGTAACTCTGTCAGTTTAACTCTTAGAAGTCACACTGGCTGTTTTGAACTATGTAGGAAGGATGCAACCCAGCTATTATTTAATTTGGATTTCCAAAATAATGTGTAAGTTTCAAAAAGGTTATTAGTTTTGATATTTAATTCATAATTTTTAACCAAATTATGACACATCATTTGCAAGGTTATTCAAATTAAAACATAGGAAAATGCGTAATTGTCTTTCAGCTTCATTTTACAGATCCCAAAGCAGTGCCATCTAGTGGTGAAAAGAAAAGATAACCATTGGAAGTACAATACCTGTGATAGGGCTTGTGTTTTTCCAAAAGTGCATGTTAATAATATATTATTATCTGTTATTTTATACTATTTTCACATTCCTTTGAACTTGTCTTTTTTAGGGATTTATAAATGTTTATTTCATATACGTTTTTTTTATTGCTGTGAGGTAAGTGTAGCTTTCAAGCCTACAACTAGTTTGCATGATATGTTTTTTACCTGATATAATTAATGGTAAAAGTTAAACAAAAATGTTGATAAACAGATTCTGAATTTAAATTTGATATTAGTTTACATTAATTATTTACATTTACATTTCTAAAAAGTTTGTCTTTCTATGGCAGTTATATATATATATATATATATATATATATATATATATATATATATATATATATATATATATATATATATATATATATATATATATATATATAATTTTTTTTGTAGTACAAATATTTTAACAGTGTACTCTAGCATAAATAAACTCAATTTGCTTATTTCTTACAATTTCAGTGCTGTCTTGATGTCTTGACTCATTGATGGTGTCTGATTTAAATTGTTTCATTGGTTTTTCCCTGAACGCAAATTTGCAAAATTTGCAAATTTTGCAAAGACTTTTTAAAGGAATGCTATAAATGCTTTTGGGGCTCATATATGATGGACAGTTTTGATAATTAGCTGGGTAGTGTGTTTTGGGTATCCGTAAAGGACCAGGTCTCTCAACATAGTATTACTTTGATAAATTCTACACTTGTTTAAACTACCAATAGCAATTAGCCAGTAGGCCATTGTGAATGAGATCTTGGAAAGGTGTAAATGCTTAGTGACAAGGGGACTGGAGACGCATGGGAACAGGGGTTCAACTCCTTACTGAGACTTGTGAGCACTTGTGCTTATCTCAAAACAAATAAAATTAAAACAGATGTTTGTTTAAAGGTAAACAAAGCCCTCTTTTAATTCAAGCAGAGCTTGGGCTTTGATAAAAGTGTAGTGCAAACAGCTTGGCTTTCAAGCCACTGTAAACAAAAGATTCAGAGCAGCAGGAACATAGATTTAAAAAACAAATACGAGCAAAAATATAGCACCATTCACTTCACATCTGAGCCCCAGGCGAGAGGCTACGTGGGAGGATACTCCACTAATCTCCGCAAGAAAGCAAGCGTAAGAGAAAGACTGCAAAACATCATCAATGTAACTCTACTCCTATCATAGACCTCATCTTATATCTTTTAAAAGGCATTGCTGCTAATGGCATAGCAAGAGTCTGTCTAATCATGGAGAGCAGGTTCTGGTCCTAATGAGCGGTTAAGGTACAGTTTAAATCTGGAAATTTCAGTATAGCGCTTGTGAAAATGTAGGTGGAAGATGTCTCCCATTCCGCTGACAGAATGAGAAAATGTGAGAGATATAGAAGAGATAGAGAGTGGGAGGCTGGGAGAGAAAGAAGATGGCAGACCATAGCCACATTGATTGGCTTCAGCTTGCCCGTGGGCTCTGTCGATTGTGCCCCCTCTTAAAAGGTTGCAGTGTTATTAAAAGGTTTCCTTTATCTGTCGGTCACCCTTCTGCTCTAATGATGGGGAGCAAGAGAGGAGGAACGGAGAGAGAGATGGGCCTGTCGGAGTCATTCCACTCCCTGTTGTAGTAGTACCCTCCACTAACTAGAAATAGTCAGCTGCTGTTATTGCCATTATTATGTTATTTATTTGTGGAAGTGAATAGTACAGTACCTATGTTTAAAATGTGTCAATAGAATAGAATTTATTACTCCCTTCAATCAAGATTTAAAAAAAGGCCATTATACATCAAATATATTAGAACAAATAAATAAACATAGGACATGGTTTATTATTAAATGGCTTTTATAGATGCTAGCGCCAAAAAAATGGGAAAAGTTTATTCTTGTAACCTAGGAAGATAGATTTTGTCTTCACAGACCATATTTGTGATATCCAGCTGCGTATTCTTAAGCTTTATTACTCGGACCAAAAGACAATGAATCTGGATTCTGCTTCTTAACATGGCTCTAAGTATTGTCAGGAGTACGATAAACCATCTTTTCAATAAGGATTTTTTTCTCTTTATTGCTCACAAATGATGTCACTTGTATATGTAACATAGACTCACTGTATTCTGGACACCCACCATTAATCATTTTTAATATTAAATTAGTTTTTGTCCGTAGCAAAATTCTCTTTTTTTTTTTTTGCTAAAATATATGAGGATGACAGGGATTGAAGCTGAGTAACATGAATATGCAAATTTTACCCAATCAGTGAACAAGAGTTCATTATCTCTAATATATATTTACATTTTCATATATGTATAGTACAAAGAATAAAGTAAGACTAAAACTACAGTTCACAACCTCTTTAATTTACTGACCAACAGAAAAGAAGCTAAACTTGTATAAAGCCCCAGAAAAATCTAAAGATAGACACATCTTTCTGCTTAATCATTGGTCAGGTTGTCAGTAGTGCTGTAACACTCAGGCCAGTCTTTTCCAGTACGATCTGAGTGCACCCCACCCATTACAAAAAAAATTAAAACTATGTTCATCCTTTTGTTTACCAGATTTATAGTTCTGGTCATAATCCATTACTCTTCACCTTTGGTGAGAGTAGGAATGTAGATTGGTTGGTTGGTTGGTGAAATTGAGAGCTTTGCATTTTAACTGAGCTTCTTCAGCTTGGTAGATCACTACATTCTGACAGTCTTTTTGTATATCCATTCCTCTCAAGGCACTCCTTTAGTAATCTGTAACTATGGTCTCAGACTTCCATGTCGCTTTACACTCGGCCAAATTCTTCCCTCTCTTCGACCTTGAATTAATGTTGCCCAAAAAAATGACTTCCTATGCCTTAGTTTAGGACGATGTAGGCATGTCAACAGACTTGGTCGAGTTCATTATAACTTACAGAAGTTGTTCCTTTCCTTCCACTTTCTGCAAAATTCTAAATTTGAAATTAACTGTGAAATGCAGAGAAGAGCTGGAGATTAAAGACTGGAATAAAGGAGCTGAGACTTAAAACTGCTGGGACTCATGTAACGGTCTGTAAACTGCAAACTGGATTTCTTCGGAAAAAGGCTGGCAGCAATGCAACGGAAGTTGGATAATCTGGAGACCTGTGATGGACATTAAAAATCTGTAGAAATTTACAGTTTTGACCTAAAGTAACTTCTCAAACCCCCGATAAGAGTGCCTGATAAGGAGCGTCTCTCAGCACCCTCCCGGGCATCAACTTATCTCCACCTGCTTTTTCTCCACCGCTGTAATCTGACGGGCCATGAGTACAGCACCGTCTGGCTGCAGGAAAATGTCGGCTGCGGACTTCCCTGGACCCCTACCTCATCCTGCGATGTTCTCTTCCTGTATTTGTCTATGTGCTTGATTGCAATGCCTTTTTTGTAACCTACTCAACACTGCCCTACAGTGCGGAAAAGGCTCTTTTTCGTAACTACTTTGTCCTCACTCTGTCTATGTCTGTGGCCAGAGGGGTCCCATTTCGCTACATGTAACAGTGTATGTGACAATAAAGGTTTCTCATCATCATCATCATCATCATCATCATCATGATTAGTTCTCTTGGTTTTTAGTAAGTCAGACTTACTTGTTAGGCCAAATTGGTCATTCATTCATCCAAATAACCAGGGTTCCTTTTACAAACTGGTTCAACTGGAAGTCTTGGTTCAACTCTTCAGTTTGAATCAAAGTTCTGGTGGAAACATTCACTTTACAAACAAACAAACAACACTAACTGACCAATCACACCAGAGCTTGTTTTGAAAACACTCAGCTGCCCAACTACCAACAGTCTTCGCTGACCTGCTTCCCTTCATGTATTTTTCTTGCACTTCCAAAAACCAAATTACCTCTCTCTAAACACATCTCCTCTTAACAAACCAACAGTGTGCTTTGAAATGTTTATAGAATGCAGTGATGTGCCAAATGAATATGATCACAGGGAGGAAAACATCCTGATGTAAATGCTCATAATCAGAAACAGGTGTCTCGCTGCAAGCAGGTGTTTGTGTTCATTAGAGCGAGCTCAAGCAGAACGCAGACTTTAATCCTATGTTCTGATGAAGGGTGCCAGACTTGTTCTCGCATCCAGCTGTGATCATTGACCCTTGGCTACTGAAATCATGTCAGATCAGTATGGGGCAGTTTCAAGCTAGGAACAGTTTGATAGTTCACCCTTTTACAAACAACAGTTTCAATGTTGCGTTTGACTCTTCCGATGCGAGAAACTAGTAATGGAGGACAACATGGAGCACTGATCCAGTCAGTGGCCTGAACACTGCTCCACTGGGTCCAAACATAGTCATCGACCCAGAACTACAGTTGAAATTGGCAAGGTCAGATCTCACCATAATGTGGTCAATGGAGCAGTTTTCTACTAAGTGGAGTTTGTGCTTTTTTATGGTTGTCCCTGGAAGGACAGAGGCAGGGATATCTGACTGTCGAGTTTAAACCTTGTCTTTTGGCCACATTGTCTTTGGGTTCAACCTGTGCTAAACAGAACTTGACACTGAGTGAAAATCATCAGTATTAATTACAAAAGGGGTGCTATTCATTATGTTGCCGAGCTGTTCTCCACTGAAGCGTTCCCAACTCTTAATAACTTGATTCTCCTTTTAAGGTTCTAAAGGAAGTTCGGGATGAGGACTGGGATTTGGAGAACATTGTTTACACCCTAACCAACAGAAGAAGAGGGGAGGCCTCCATCACATATGCAGAAAGCCATGACCAAGTGAGTAGACTACTCATGTTCTCACTCATCTCAACTATTTTAAAAATGGTAATTAACTGTTTTTGGGTCAAAATTCTACGTATGAAATTTAGACAAATTTAGCAATGATTTCAAAGAGAATTGCTCAAATGAAACTATCACAGCCATTGAGTAGATTGCAGCAAAAAAGCACCGTAACACCCTGAGTGATACCGAAGGTGGCAGATACAACCTGCTGAACGACGCAGAATGTGTCTCAATTGTCCCCTGGACAATAAAACAAGCTGTGTCTTCTCAAAGTCCATTCAATTGTGTTATTTATCAAAAGTATTTTGATTATTGTTGGTTATGTATACAACAGACAATGTCTTTTTTTTATGTTCCGAGTTCAATTTTACATTTGATCTAAAAAATTGAGTCTGCTAAGTGGAGGATGGAGGCAGACCCTGATATCAAGGTATTTGCAATCCCTTCTGAGTATGTGCGCACTCCTGCTGACAGTCATGTCAGGATATTTTAAATTCGAGTCTATTAACATTATTTTTGTCTGATTATTGATACAATTAACTGAAAGTGGAAACTTTATTTGCCTGTGGACCTATAGACCGCAATGGTTATTAATTAAGGCTAACATTTACATCCGTTAACATTGGAGTCTATGGCTACATTTACACTCCAAGTTGGAATGCGAAATTCCTATTTTTTTTTTTTTGTTTGATTACATACAATTTTAGCTTGTTCACATAATATGCGACCCAAATCTAGCCTGTGTGAATGTACGCTTCTCCAATGAAACACACATACACAGAAGAGGAGACGTCACAACGAGATTCATTGTTTACGTATGTATATATTTATTGCTCTGGTGTATAAGTGCTCTGGTAGTTGTTTTATGGCTTTATTTAAGGTTGTGTGATCACAGACAACTTTATTATTATCAAATAATATTAAAGACAAAGATTGTGATGAAAGAGTTCAAAATAAACAGAATATTTATGAATAATGGCAGTTTTCTTAATAACTCAATCTAAAATATGTATCCAATCTAGAACCACTTATGGGTCACCTGGGTCACATTTGAAAAAATCGTAATTGAGCCGTTCAGATTTTCATGACACAGGTTTAGGGTCGGATTTGGGTCACATTGGGCTGAAGTCTGATGTTTGCTTCTCTGGCCAAAATGGAACAATTCTGTCTGTTTTTGCATTTAATTAGTTCTAATATATGAAACAAATATCTGAATCTCATTTTTTTTTTTGTTCCTGGATGTCACGGATCCCAAATTAAAACGCTCTCGATTCTTCAATGGTAATGTATTCATGTATTCAGTCCAAACCGCCCCTAATTATGCCCATACTCCAAAACAACAAAGCGTTCTCTCTGTTTGACCAATTTGGCAGAACTTGCCTCTATCAGTTTAACTGGCTCTCACATTAACCATAGAGCTTGAGCCAGCATTATCTGATACATGTGCTGCAATCTCTGTCTGTCACTAGGCTTTGGTTGGGGACAAGTCTTTGGCTTTCTGGCTGATGGACAAAGAGATGTACACCAACATGACTGCTCTTATTTCCATGACACCCGTAGTAGACCGAGGGATCCAGCTTCATAAACTCATCCGCTTGCTCACTCACAGTCTGGGAGGGGAGGGCTACCTCAACTTTATGGGTGAGTCTCCTTGGAAACCAGTTTTACTTGATGATTTGCTGTTGTTTCTTATGCAATGAAGCCTATTGTGTATAGTTATTTTGTTCTAACAATGCATGTCAAATAGACTTCACTTTTGATATACTTTGAAAACCAGCCCTATTCCGTACAGTTATCTTCAATGAAAGACAAGAAAAACTGTAAACGCATTGCATAGAAAGGAAAAAGACTATGGTTATTCGCACCGGGCCTGAGGCGGTAAATGATTGTTGTCTGGATGAGTAAAGATGTCTTTCATTAGAAGCATGCTCCTCTTCTGTCAAACTCATAAAAGCATCTCACTTTGTCTCCTCATCCATGTCTGTGCGACAGAACTAAAACAGAAATATCTCCAAAGGTCACCATCTTTGTGTCTCTCCATCTGCAAATAGTAAGTAAAGGCACTTTGGTATAATTGTGCACAAAAGCGAGTGGCAAAGCACATTCAGAAAAGAAAAAGGAATATATACCTGAGACTTGAAACAGTCAAGGCCAGACGGCAATCAGCAGCACCATCAGATCGATGCTGAAGTAGTCGTTTAGAGAGAACAAATTGTTCGAGCAAAAGAATCAATCTGACATGTCAGGCCTAAAGCTCCTCATCCTCGAAAAATTCCTCTTAACTCAAAGCTCTGGAAAAAAGAACATCAGGTGAACATGGAAATACACACTTTAATTTTAAGAGGTAATCGTGTCCAAACCTCAAGACCGTTTTTTTTTTTTTTTGCTCAATGTTAAATAAATTTGTTGAGGGTAGATTTAATATCTTTTCTCATTTTGAACTTAATCACAAAGTTATTTTATTCAGAGACAAGATTCAACAAATATTACTTTTTAACTATATGATCTAGTTTCAGACATCATTCCTTTATGAGCCAAGACAGCTTTTTATGAGTTTGAAAAATTGAGAAGCCAGAGAGATATTGCTCTCTAATTATTTTCAAGCTGAGATTTTCAAAAATGAACAATTCCAAAATTATTAATGTACAAATACATTAAACACAGACAAGCTTAATTTGGGCATGATTTCCTGATATCACTGGTAAAACCGAATAAAATATGAAAGAGTTAAATTCATAATTTACCAAATCCCAATTCATTCAAACTTATTGCTTTGATCATAACAAAGACATTTGGTTGTTTTGGTCAAATAATGACAACAAACAAACTAATTCCTTATTTATTTCCATTGTATAATTTTACCAATGCTAAATAAGATAATGGAGAATGTTTTTCCTATGCATCTCTCCAATATCTATGGGTTTCCAATTGTAAACTGTATTGCTGAAAGCACTGAGATTCTGATCAAATGTAGGTGTTCCACATATTTCCATGTCAACTGGTTCAAATTATCTAGCACAGGAAGTAAATTACATTTAAGAAAGAAAGGGCCACTCTCCGGATATCAGTAAATTCCAGCATGTCTCTGTGGTGGTATGGCCCATGTAAATAAAATCCAGTAGTAAACTTTCGTCAATACAAAACAAATGACAAACTCTTGCCTAAAAAGTGGGAGTGGCCGCAACTCATCCATAGAAGGCCAGACAAATGTTTCCAAAGCCAGAATATCATAGTGTAAATAATGTAAAATATGTATGTCAAACTTCTCCATCTGGCAGTTAGTCTATTTTGGGTGGACAGCTGTACATTTTTGTGATCATTTTAAAGGGGGATCATTGTGTGGGGTTGTTTTTCAGAAGCTGTGGTTGATGTTGACTTCTAGTCAAAAGAACTAGATTTTTGATAATTCTATGCTTCCAATTTTGTGGGAAAAATTTGAGAATGGCCCTTTCCTCTTCCAACATGGGTCTGGTAAATATCTGTAAAGACATGGATGCGAAAAGAACTAGACTTGCCTCAAACAGATGGTTAAGAATTACCAACAAGGAAAACCATGTCAGAATGTTATTAAATGTTATTATTGAAACCTTTTTGGTTAAGATTGGGATATGTCACTGACGTATATGCACAAATGAGCTACTTGTCTCTTAATGAATCTGTTTAAAGTACATTTATTTACTATTTATTTTTACTGCTATCATGTAAAATTGTAGAAAATGCATATGTAAGACCAGACAAATTTCCTGAATTTTCCAAAAGTACATTTAGAACAGAAAATATTATTTTACTAGTATTTTAGCATTTAAATTAATAATCACAGATACTCGTCTAAAATCAATGCTCAGTATTTTAGCTATAGGGTTTTTTTTTTTACCTCAGTTTATCCATATAAACACATTGATCTCTCTCCCTGCTAATTAGCATGCTGCTGCTACTTCGTCTCCGGCAACAGTTGTATAGATTGCACCATTAAACCTACCCTTTATCTGTACAAATCTACGATTTGTGGTCAGTATGTGATGAATAAGAAGGAAAGGGAATAATTTTCAAGTTAAAAGGTGGTTAAATGACGCAAAACAAATCAGCCCGACAGTGGTGAATGTGAACGTGGAAGCAAGAAAACAGCCGTCCTGATTAATAGAAAGTTCCGCAGGAGCTCAGAGAAGTGTGGCGCCTGCACTGTACACTGGAAGCATCATGCTTGAAGAGGATATAATTGAATTTAATTGCTATTTTCTTCCTGCATTGGGAAAAAATGGCTATCTGTGCACAAATCATCTATTTGGATCTATCTTGTTCTTCAGAGAGTTGTCCATTTGTAAAAAAAAATAAATAAATAAACTTTCCATTCTTTCATTCTCTCACACACACAAATAGTAGATTAATTTGTTTATTATACATTTTTTTATTTATTTGTGGATAAATGGTTTATTAATATTATTGTTTAATATGTGTTTACTCATTTTGCTTTATTGTGTTTTTTTAAGTGATTAGTATTTACAGTAAGATTAGTGAATAAATATAAGAATAAATTAGATGTATTATGGTCCTTTCACGCACATTTCCTCTGTCCTCTTGCGCTGCTCTCAATGTTTTAACCCTCTCAGCACAGAGTCTAAGGCTCACTGTGATTGTAAATGCATGCCAATAAATATTTATTAAAACCAGGTATTCCAGTTCGGTACTGAGTGATAATGACCTAACCACCACTGTGAGCCTTTATGCTTTTTGCTGATGAGTGAATCTTGCACTTCAGGATTTTCTGAAACAAGCTATTTAATATCAACTTCAACAATTCAAAATTGAAAAAATTAGAAAAAAAAGTCAAAAATCACTTGTGCTGTGATTTAAAATGTTTTTATTTGTTTTATTTTGTCACTACCATATCACTAGGTTGTGAGAAACCACATGGACACAGTGCAAAGTTCTGTGAATATAGTCCTGTGTCGTGACTGTAAATGCTGGAGGGTGATGGTGTGGCTTAAGCTTCTTAGCAAAACGTGAAGATGCCAGGAAACCCAGCACAACAGCTAGCCTCGCTGCAATGCTGCAAAACAAGTTTGATAGGGTTTGCTGGCTGGTGATGCTGGTACCTCTGAGGTGACCTGCCGACCTGCTGGAGTATTCTGATATAGTGGCTCTGGTGGTTCGCCGTAAGACTTCTTCTCTGGTGTAGGCAGTCACTTCTCCTCTCACAGTGACGTTAATTCAAAACCCACGTAAGAAGTCTCTGAAAGCAATGTTAGGGAGGTTTAACAGAAAATGCAGCTTTATTTAGCATAAATATTAGAG
Source organism: Danionella cerebrum (assembly GCA_007224835.1). Classification (NCBI taxonomy): domain Eukaryota; kingdom Metazoa; phylum Chordata; class Actinopteri; order Cypriniformes; family Danionidae; genus Danionella; species Danionella cerebrum. The sequence continues at coordinate 400,334 of SRMA01025659.1, forward strand.
ATGCTATTATGCAACACATTCTGAAAAGAAGATCAGGGGAGGGGGAAAGGGGAGATTGTGAGAAAGCTAGATGTCAGCTCTGTCTCTCCCTCTGGATCTGGAGAGAAAGGGAGCCTAGTTGCGCTGCTTAATTCAAGCAGCTTGCAACTTCCTGTTGTGATGTAACTTCCTGTTCTATCTTAGACAACAGGATTCTATAAATTTTTTCTATTGCATCACATACTTCTGTTCTTTGACGTCTTTTACGGGCATGTGCTAGTTCTTAATGATTTGTAGGTTGTATGCTAGGATTATCAAACAGTAGGGTTTCCAGCGAGAAGGGGGCCTTTCTAAGTAGAACTTTATGTTCTAGTATCTGCTTGTGTTTGTTTGCTTTTATTTACTCTGGGTTTCTCCAAGTGACTGAAAACATGTTTCAGATAAATTGGTGGCTCCATTTTCCTGTGAGTCAATGGCGATTGGGTGTAAATGTGATGGACTGGCACAATATCTACTTACAGAGAGGGCCAAAAACACTTTATAATAAAAAACACTTTACATTTTGACCCTACTACTATAAAGTTGCTTGGAAAATCTCATTAGAAAAGAAGAAAGCACTCAGGGTGATCTCTTTTGAAGTTTAATGTGACAAGCTAAACCGTTTAACTATGGTTGGCATTTTCTGTGATGGAAACAAATGGGAAAAGCTGTGCTCTTTTGTCAACAGCCCTTTTAAAACTTTCAAAAAAAAATGTAATCCTCAAAGTAACAAATTGGAGTCACTTGCATGTTTTTAAATAAATACAATTAAATGGTGTTTGTATTCAGCACAATTTGGTCTTTGGATATACTTGACAGCTCGTTGTATCCCAGAGCCAATTAGAAGTGTAGAGCAAGGTGGAAGTGTTCGATTAATTTCCTGTGCCTGTAATTCAGACATAACAGGTAGATTTCTCTGACACTTAAAGGAAATCCTCAAGTGTATTTGACATCGTACTAGCTCTCATATCTTTACTTTTTCCAAACACACGTGAGTTGTTTGACACTCATGTAAATTGAAAACCATGTACTTGTGTTTCTTTGTTTTTGTTCTTTTAAATAATTCTTCAGGCAGATTATCCAGATTGACACCAATCTGTTAGTCCTGGCTATGGAGGGCCTGCAAGTACATCATCTTAAATTCTGAAACAAGAGCTTCTTTCTTTGACTTCAAATTGACACTGAACTCAAAAGACCATCTAATCTCCACCTTGCAGCTTGTTACACATGAAAGATATGGAGCTGGAAAAAGAAGTCCATTTCTTATTTATGGGTTCATTTGTGGGGGGAGTTTTCATGCAAACTATTTAAATCTCATTGCTGCACACTGCGATCTTTGGCCTCACGCTATAGTAACCAAAGAGAAACTTGACTTCAAACATCACTACACGTCAGATCAGATTATGAGCTTAGTGAAATCTTAAAAGGAACGCGTGTGTGTGTCCTCATGCGCTCTTCATGTGGTTACAGGAGGCCAGACCGCCTTTAAAAAATTAAAGGGGTTACACTATTAGATATATTTGACCCATTCCAAGAATTTCATTGGGAAAATGAAATTGTCTCATAGCCCCCTTGTGAGTCTCAAAATACTGAAGTAAGAGCATCAGCAATTTAGAAGCTAGTAAAATTTACATATTTAGATGCGTTTACTAAGGGAAAATGAATGCCTGTTGGTCACATTTTTAATAATACACATGCAGGTGCTCTTAAAGCTTTATTGCGGAAATAAAGAAGACATTTTTCTTGAGAAACTTTGGAGTGATTAAACGATTGCTTGAACTTTTTTGAGTCAACAAGTCTCCAAAATAAAAGTCTAGGTAGAGGCCCAACAAAATATTTCAATGAAAAGATTTTTAAACAGTTGTGCGACAGAGAGAGAAAAAATAATAAATTAATTTAATTAAGGTGTTACTTACCACAAGCTGCGATTGACTGGGTACCTGTCCAAGAAGAAGGTGAATGAATGAATGTTTCCACGAGTCTTTCAGAATCCCAGAGTTCTTAAAAATTCTATTGAACTGAAATTTTTTAAAATGACTTGAGCCACTAGATTAGAGAGGTCATATCCGTGAGCTTTTTGATAACTCAAATGAAGCAGATGTGCAATATTTAGAACTTCTGTTTTAATTGCTATTGTGCATTAGACTGAGACTGTAGTACAAATGGAATCATCAGTAATATCTTACTTCGGAGAATATGGAATAAAACCTTTTGTGTTTAGAAATTAATGTTCAGCGTATTTTTTGCCACATCTGCTATAGATGTACCCTCAGTCCTCATAGACTTGATGAAATCCATCTCCCTTGTAAGGTGCCCAGCTATAACTACCCTATTGATCCAACCCTTCGAGAGATACAGTTCAACCTCTTCTACCCGTCAATCATCCTGCCGGGCGAAGTGGTGCATAGCACAGCAGGATTATGCACAACACAGCCAGTGGTTCTGCTGAGAGTTCACACACTCTAATTCACTGGGGATGAACTGTCTCTCTGCTTACAAACAGCAGATGAGTTCTGCTTATAGTGCCCTTTTTAATGCTCCCCGTAAGTCCCATGGTATGAGTGGGAAAGGGGAATAATTTAAGATTAGCTTAACCCTCCGGTCGTGTTCGCATTCAGCCCCCTACTTTAGTGTTCCCGGTCAAAATTGACCGGTCTGTTTTAACTGCTCTTAAATTAGCACACAAAAAAATTTCACCACCAATTTTTTTATTAAACTTTCTTTAGTTGAGAACAACATTTAAAAGTAGTGTCTAACAACAATTTGTAGATGTAAACATTAAATAACATCAGTGAAAATACAATTGGGCACTGAAAATGAACTACAAAATGAACATAAAATACAAAAAATAAATGGAAAACCAAACACCAAACTCAACAGGGTGTGTGTGTGTGCGTGTGTGTGCGTGTGCGTGCGTGTGTGTGTGTGTGTGTGTGCGCGTGTGCGTGCTTGTGTGTGTGTGTGTGTGTGTTTGTGTGTGTATTCATGCACATGAGTGGCATGTGACACTCAGGTCAGAGTGGGCCTTGCAAACATAAGCATTACATTTGCAGCATGTCAGGCTCGTTTTGATGTCTTCTAGGGGCACAGAGGCCACAACGCTTCCTTTTCTGGCAATGTCCTTGTTGGGGGAGAGCAGCCAGGGCAGCGGCTGGGGCTGGAGTGCGCATGCTCCTAACCAGACTGGCAGAGGCTGGTGTGCGGGGAATGTGCTGCCGTCGCTGTATAAGAGGAGTCACCAAAGCTTTCCCCAGGTCTGCGAGGAAAAGTCTCCTCTTGAAACTTTTCCCCTGATTCCAGGTTGGGTCGATTGCTGTCCACACCACATACGCGTTGAAAGCTGACACAGAAAAAGAGTTGGAAGCTGGACTTGATGTCATCCACACGAGATGCTCCATAACGCGTTGGTCCTGGTGTCATCTTTATGATGTTTTCCACTCTCGCTCTACCTCCTCGGTCCTGGGGGATGATGACCAGAGCAAGTGTCCACTTTTGGACTGAAATGTTTCTTCAGGTGCCTGTTCTTCAGGTGCCTCTCCCTCTCCATCTGTTGACTGGTCAGTCTCCTCAGAGTCTGATTCAAAATCTGTGATGTCTTCCAATTCCGAGACATCCTCCTCTATCTCTGGTTCAATTTCAGTGCCCTCTTCATCATGCCCAAGAACCTGGACCAGAACCTCTTCCACAGATAAACGCTTCAGTCGTCTACTCATTGTGCTCAGAGTAAAAAGGAATGCAAGGCAAACATCGAGCTATATATAGTATGGGGTTGTGTAAAAATGATACATTGATTAGTCTGGAAGGTGTGGTTCACGTGTGATAGGTACAGAAGCTTGGGAAAGAAATGGGTTCACATAATAGACACCTGTCTAGTCTGTGTAAACATATGATACATTGTATCATTAGGAAGTTTGGTTCATGTGAGAGGATCGGCACATAAGCAGAAAGACATGTGTACCCACAAAAGACATTGTGTGAGTGTGGGTGTGTGTGCGTGAGTGTGTGCGTGTGTGTATGTGAGTGTGTGTGTGTGTGAGAGAGAGTGTGTGAGTGAGCTGGGGCAGTGTGTATGGAGATGTTTTCTGTATGTTGAATGAATTTACTCTGGATACCCATTCATTTCCTATGACGGTCACTTTTGACCGGGAACACCACAGGTGTAACAAGGTTGATTAAAACGCTCAAAATTGAATGAAATAGGTGATCATCACTTTTATATGTTCAAGTACACAGTGTGAAGGATATCATAAGGTCTTGAGGTAATCAGATGTAAAACATAATATTTATGAGTATTATAAGTTGTAAAACGGTCAGATTTGACCCGAACACGACAGGAGGGTTAATATATGTGAGAGCAGTAGACGTTCTTTATCAGCGTGTCTGTATTCCACACATGGGGCGGCAGGATAAGGTGCATGACCGAGGTGACGGGCCATATGAGAGACAAAGGGTCTCCTCATCTTGACTTTCTTGCTTTAATTATCTAGTCACAGCACCTTCTGAGAGTGATCTCATGCATCTCTCTCTCTCTCTCTCAATTCCAATGTGCTTTATTTGCATGACTGTTCATGATACACTGTTGTGCTAAAGCATCAAAATAAAATGATTTAAATAATAATAAAGAATGACTTATACCGTATACAGCCAACCGTATACAGCCTCAAGATATATCTCTGTATATAGTTCTCCATTCACTTTTAATATCCCTGATCTGATGTACCACATACATGTTTTTAAATTTGGGTGCATGTGTGGTGAGTGATGTGTGACTGAATTGTGTTAATAGGGTTAGTCTGATTGGTGGCACACTAAATCAAATACTGTTTAGTTAGAGGTATAGCAAATGTAATGATTAATATATATTTTAGTAACAATGATCTATTCCTAGAACAAATCACTAACTTTCCCAATTGTTCTCTAGGTAATGAGTTTGGTCATCCAGAATGGCTAGACTTTCCAAGAGAAGGAAACAACGAGAGCTACAGATTTGCTCGTCGTCAGTTCAACCTGGTGGACAGTGAGCATCTGCGATACCGACAGCTCAACGCTTTCGACCGTGATATGAATCTCACTGAAGACAAATACGGCTGGCTGCCTGCCTCTCAGGTGACTGCTAAATATACGTTTCTCAACACTAGTTTTAACCTACAGTAAATCTCCTTGCTGGATCTGTCCTTGCCATCTGTTAAACTGTGGGGAGCTATTTATCTGAAGTAATAAAGGGGATATGAAATGCATAGCCCCTATTATAATGAAACAACCAACCAGGCTTGACTCTCCATAGCAGGAGTCCTATTTCATACGTGCTCCCCTCATAGCCGCAGATAAAAAATATATATGTAATTAAAGCGCATTTTATATAAAGAAAAACACAGAGGTTTGGGGTTATTTAAATTATGTACATTTGCTGAGGTACATTATAACTTAACAAAAATGTGTAACAATTAAATATTATTACCATATTTCTGCTCATAAGACGCACTTTTTCTTCCCCAAAACTGAGGGGGAAAAGTTGGTGCGTCCTATAGACCGAATGCAGAGCGCCGCGAAGTCCGGTCACGGCCGTATGAGAGGCGTAAGAGCTCCGGAGCTAGGCTGAAGCCGCGGCCATATTGGTACACCCAGCGCTGCGCGCTGACATCATCGCCCATCTCTGCCATCGCGCGGTCGTAACGAAAACGAGAAAAAAAAACTACATTTCCCACAATGCCCTTAACTACGGTAGCCGCAGCGGTGCTTCACGAGCGGAACTGCTGCCGTGAGCTCTCTCTCACTTGCTCGCGTGAGGTAAACAAAACGCTCTCAATGACTGAAACTCTCCTTTAATAAACTCAAACTCAAATCATCTCTCAACGGTACATCTCACACATGTACATACGGGATAACTAACGTAAGTAACGTGCTCTGCAATTGGGTAGTGTTGCTAACCAGGTAAGAGCGCATAAGGATCATATCTTAACACCATGCAACCGAATTGTCACTTGAATAAGCTATAAATAATGAGTTATTTAACATTGAGTAGTTACATTTATTTTACATTTAAAATAATTATTAGTTAATTATTAAATAAGTATTATTTAACATCATGGGTTGCCCAGATTCTTTTAAAGGTTTAAAGGGGGGCTCGACTAAAAAAGTTTGAGAAACACTGTATTATTACTAATGTGGGGGCAATCTTACTGGCT
>SRMA01025660.1:0-65624 GCA_007224835.1 Danionella cerebrum
AAAAAGTCTCAAAAAACTAAAAAATCTTAAAACACACAAATTTATGAATCAATGACCTCCTACAACAATGTTTCAAAGGCCAAAAATTTTTTTTAAAGGCTTTTTCTATATGTGGCTCTTTGGGGGTTAAGTCGTTATTTTTTCCTTTTTAAAAATATTCCGGTAAATAAAGAAGTTATCATTGGATATTTTTATCGAGTTCGTTTATCGTGTGTTTTACTGTATCCAATGCTGTTCCGTATTTCTTCTTTGATCCTTTTGAATCTATTTCTTGATCTTTGTAGATCAACGCTTCAGTTAACTTTTTATAGGTAATGTGTAACTCTCGTTCAAAACAATTCCGGATGTGGCCGTTAGAGGGTGGACGTACGCAACCCGGAAGTAGAAGTGACCGAATATTTCCTCGTTGCTTTTAACTTCCGGTAAACGCAACAACAACATTGCCGAAGATGACTGAAATTGGAGAAGATGAGCTTAAACAGCTCGAATATTTGTCTCTAGTGTCTAAAGTTTGTACAGAACTTGATAACCATTTGGGAATCAATGATAAAGATCTTGGTACGTTTATATTTTAACTTGGTGACGTCTAGTTCTGCGTTTGTCCATGATTACTCTGTTTTTTGTTTGGTTAGCCACTAACGTTAATGTGCTTTTAACTATAGCGTTACGTTCGACCATCAACCCTTTTGTGGCGTTTGTTGTTACATTACATTTTTTTTATTATTATCGGATGGTATATTATAGCCGTGAACGGATATAGCCCTGGCAGAGCAAAAGAAATATCCGCGTGGCTGTTGCTAATTTAACGTTATTTAATTGTTCGTCATTTTACCGTTACTTGGTGTGGATTAAAATTGTTAACAGTTATATCAGTAATATTGTAATAACATTAAAACATTTTATGCGTAGAGTTAAGTGATTTGTTTTCTGAAAATCTTGCTATGTTTAAGATCTTCGCGATGCCATTTGAATTAAGTTTAGACATAAAGTCGTTTTCTGTAAACCATTACTAAGGATTATAATATCACATTTTTAACAATCCCGACCTTTATAGAATACTGTATGGTTGAACTTGGTTATCATAAAATATATTTATACTATATAAAATATAGTAATTCAGACTCAATCTTTGTAAATGTAAGTTGTTATATGCTCCCTGTTGCATTAAGTACAGCAAGTGTTTCAAACATAACATTTTCTGGTCATTAGAAGCAATGCATTTTAAGTTTAAATTGTTGCTAATTTAAATGAAACATCCTTACTTTACAGCAATTTCTAGCTCTGTTTTTATTGTGATGTGTTGATGGACTCTCTCTTTTGTGTTTTTAGCTGAGTTTGTCATAAATCTGGCTGAGAAGAACCCAGTCTATGATGGATTTAAGTCAGCGTTGGTTAAGAATGGAGCTGATTTCACTGTAAGAATCATAAACATTGCAATACAACTTTTTTGTAGATAAAACCTGGTCTTGAAACTATTGATCTGATAAAGAATTTCTTTTAGGATTCTCTCATCAGTAACTTGCTTCGGCTCATTCAAACCATGCGTCCTCCCCCAAAAGCATCTAGCAGTAAAGGTGAGCTGATTAAGGCTATATCTCATAAATGTAAACGTTTATTTTATGGTCACTGCTATCCATTCAATATGTTTCATCCCATCCTGAAACAGGAATATTGTACAAATAGTAGTTCTTTTTTGTTGTGACAGGTTCTTATTCTGCGAATATGCCGAAGAGTGAAAAAGACAAGCTGAAAGAGCTGTTCCCAGCGCTGTGTAGAGCTGATAATCCAAAAACCAGGGTATTTCTTTTATACATTTCTGTTGCATACTTTGTTTCATGTAAGTTAGGACTGGGTGATTTTTACATTTTTATCTTACCGGTTTGATTGATTCATGGTGTGATTTTAATTCCTGTTTTCAATGGTGAACAAGTTTTCACAGCGTATATCCTAAATATTTTAATTAAATATTTAGATTTAGATATCTATTTAGTCTTTTCAGAAGATTTTAATTGCAAATAACTAGAATATTTCTAAGTCGAAAATGACTTTTTTAATCAATTTAAACATTACATGCATCCAATCAAAAAGTCAAGCTTATAAACTTTAGCAGCATTACTAATGGTGATGATTTTAAGTACAGAAACATGCTTTTCCACAGCTCCAATGCCAATCCATGCTTCCTCTATCAAAATCACTGTAATATTTCAAACATATTAGTTACATGATTGGCAATCCGTACGGTTCTAGCAGCATTTTTGTGGTCCCAACACACGAGTTTCGAAATCGTTCTGTAATTCTTCGCACAGATGAGAAGTGTAGACCAAACCAAGATATGTTGGCCTTCTTATCCTGGTTAGGCATCTCTGTGTTTGTACATCGACTGCCTATGGTGTGGTCACCATTATTCACATTGTTCATTGGTATTCCAATCTTTCAGAAACAGTTAATAAATGTTTTACAATAATCAACAGTCGCAAAAAATACACGTTCAGATCACACAGTCCCAATTTAAGATCTGCATGTATTGAAAAGCTTGGTTCTTTTATTTACATAAAAATTGGGCTAAATAGTCTATGAGGGTTTTGCTAGAAGTTATGGTGCGTTTAGTCACTTCTGAAACTTCTTTTCGATGTGTTTTATTTAATAGTTACCAGGAGACAATTACCCTTTATTCACATTTTTCATGAGAAATAAGAGGACCGTTTTAACAAAAACTCCAAATGTGAAGTACAAGCGATTAAATATTTTTAGAGTTGAAGAGTTTAACATTTGCAATGCCCCCACAATGGTGGATGATATTACATGTTCTAACATAAAACAAGTTGAACCCTAGCCTTCTTAGCTTTGCGGTTTCAAAACCTTTTAGATTATCCACTGACCGGTTGGACAATATTGTTCTAAAGCTGATTTTAAAATTGTATGCTAAACACTGTGATATACTTCATGTCGTGGACATACTATCTTGATGTGCATTGTTTCATGAGAATATTGTATCTGTATGAAACTTCTATCTGATTGCTTTTTTTATATTTTATATCTAAATTATAAGAAAATTTAAGAATGCGAAAGCGTCTTTCAGTTTCATTTACAGACCCCAAATCGATTTCATCAATGACATCTAGTGGAAAGAAGGGATAACCCTAGGAAGTGCTAGACTTGTGAGATGGCTTGTGTTTTTAAAGGTCTGGCACAAAAAAAGTGCTTGGAACAGTGCACAAGGTTTAGGAAAGTTTTTTTTGTATATAATTTTCACATTGTTTTGACCTTGTCTTTGTTTTTTCTCATCAACTGTTTGTTCTGAATTTATTGAATTATTGCAGTGGTGGAAAATGAGACTTTACTACTCAGTTTTTTTTTGTACAATTTTGAGGTTTTTTGTAGTTTGTGTAATGTAATTAAAATATACTTGTAAAAAAAGATGCTGGGTTTGTATTTAAAAAATGATGTTAAGGATTGTCAGACAAAAAAACTTTCAAATGTAATTTATTAGAGCAAATTGTAAAGTATTTTTTTTTAAAGTCCCTGCACTTCCATACCATGTTAAAGAATAGAAAATTCTATCTTTGATATGTATTACTATAATCGTATTTAGTTTTTATGGCATTAAATGATTTATGTAAAAGTTTGTTAGGCCTAATAAAAAATGTTTTATTTTGTTTATACATTAAGGATGTTTAATACGTTTTACCAGCTAAATGACTTCTATAAATGCTAGATTTAAAGTGAGCACCCGCAGTCAAACCATAAATGTCTTCTTCTGTTTAGAATATGCTTGATGAGGAGGACGTGAAAATTGCTGCTGATGCCATGAAAGAGCTAGAGATGTTTATGCCCAGTGTAGCAGCAGATTCAAGCAGCAGGAAACACAGGTGAGGAAGTCTCAAGGACTCAAGGACAAGACCTCAAGGACTTGCCCTTCAACATTTCTGCTCTGTTTCAGATCTGAAACTAGCAGCAGCAAGAAGAAGCGAAGGAGTAGAAGCCGCAGTCGGAGCAGAGACCGAAATAGAGACAGGGACAGAGACAGACGTAGTAGACACCATCGATCTCGCTCCCGTTCTCGATCCAATGAGCGGGACAAGAGAAAGCACAGATCACGTTGGCATTCTCGCAGCAGGTCCAGGAGTCCAGCTCGGGGGGACCGAGACAAAGGGTCTGACCGCTGGAAGGACAAGCATGTGGACCGGCCTCCACCAGAGGAGCCATCTGTGGGAGATATCTACAATGGCAAGGTCACCAGTATCATGCAGTTTGGATGTTTTGTGCAGTTGGAAGGTCTCAGGTAGGCATCAGAAGGCAAACTCTAAAACTTGTTTTCTTGTAGAATTGCAGTCATGTTTTTTTTCCCATCTGTAAAAGGAAACGTTGGGAGGGTTTGGTCCACATTTCCGAGCTCAGAAGAGAGGGCCGTGTTGCAAATGTGGCAGATGTTGTCAACAAAGGTCAAAGAGTCAAAGTCAAGGTTTTGTCCTTCACTGGATCCAAAACCAGTCTCAGTATGAAGGTGGGTTGATTTGAATAGTCCATCTTCCCAAGATATGGACTTATGATATAAATCTACTAATATATAATTATTTTTTTTTTATTAGAGCTTTGGTTACCATTGTGGACTAAAATACTTCTGTTTTTAAGGATGTTGACCAGGACACGGGTGAAGATCTGAACCCAAATAGGCGGAGAAACATGGGAGGAGATGGTCAAGAAGAGTCCACTATGAGGAATCCTGACCGACCCACCAACCTGAATCTGGGGCATGCTCCTGAGGTGGAGGATGACACACTGGAACGCAAAAGGCTCACCAAAATCTCTGACCCGGAGAAATGGGAAATCAAGCAGGTGAGTGACAATCGCTTTACATTGCTTTGCTTTGATAAATTGAGCTTAAAAATGTATCTTTTTTTCCCAGATGATTGCTGCCAATGTGTTGTCCAAGGAAGAGTTCCCAGACTTTGACGAAGAGACGGGAATCCTGCCAAAAGTGGATGATGAGGAAGGTGGGATGCTTTTATTGTTAACTCTGTTTTATGTTTTAATTGTTGTACTGTATTATAATACACATTTTGGTGCATTAGACGAGGATTTGGAGATTGAGCTGGTAGAAGAGGAGCCTCCATTCCTGAGGGGACACACCAAACAGAGTATGAACATGAGTCCTGTCAAGATTGTGAAGGTAAAGCTAACATCTTTGTTCTCACTCTTCAAGCCCCTGATTTTTGGAAGAATGTTTTTATAATTATTTAATTTGCATTATTTTGTCAGAACCCTGATGGATCCCTCTCTCAAGCCGCTATGATGCAGAGTGCCCTAGCAAAAGAGAGGCGAGAGGTAAAACAGGCTCAAAGAGAAGCCGAAATGGACTCCATTCCAATGGGCCTTAACAAACATTGGGTGGATCCACTTCCTGATGGTATGAAACATCGATTTTTTTGGTTTTCAATTATTGTGCAAAAGAAAACAAAGAGTTCTTTTAGAAATACAAATACAGTGGTACCTCGAGATACGTATACGAAATATACAAATACGCAAGGTCTCGCGGGAAATATTTTGCTTAGAGATACAAAAAAATTCCAAAATATGAAAAACAAAGACAGTTCTGCTCTATTTTCGCTTGTTATGTCTGACTCTGTGCTTCCGGGTCCTAGCGCTCCATTCTCCCATTGCAGACAGTGCTAAAAGGGGGCTGATATGCTTTAAAACACATTTTAAAACAGTTTTAAATCAAGCGAAACATGTATGGATTACCGATAATGTGCTATAACAAAAGTTAGAGTCAAGGTGTTCTAAAAGAAATAACTTTATTTAAATGAAAAGTGCTGTTCTGTTGCTCAAGTTAGAGAAACCAAGTGATGCACTCTCTCCCTTCTCACTCGCTCGGTACTGTCTACGGTTGGGCAACAGGTTTTAAGCCAAAAAATGCTGTTCGTAATTTGTGAAATATCTCGAGAAAGGTAACTTTCATACGTGGTGCCGTTATGTTTTCTGCCACCTGTTCCACCTCCTCTGACACATCGCCTCACTCGAAAAAGGATGTAAGAAAGCTACGTCCACACACCAAGGACTGTGGTTGGTTCTCCAAGAGCTACCAAACGAGTTCCTTCAAATACTGTGTGCAAATGTATCTAGGAGAGATGCTATTGGCTTTTTAAAAGACAGTGAAGGTGCGAATAAAATCTGCCTTTCTACATTGGCTACAGGGTTTCTAGTGCTGCACAACAACATTGATACTCATCCGAACTGTGGCATTTAATCGTAGTATTACTAGAATCATTTTAAGGCCCTTAGAAAAACAGCATAATAATGTAATATGGAACACAATGATCTGGACAGACCAACCTCCTTCCGATTTATCCATGTTGTGCTTTAGAGTTCATAGATGGTCATCTCGTTTCCTGAAGTCTGCTATCGAGGCAGATGGGGACTGGCTTGCTCATAAAAAGCCGTCTTTTCTGTTTAAATACCCTTAGGGCTTTTATGAGTGCAAGCCTTCTTTTATTGATAACACATGCTTTTTCCTGTCTTCACACGCTTGCAGTTGAGGGCAGGCAGATTGCTGCGAATATGAGGGGCATAGGGATGATGCCGAATGATGTCCCAGAGTGGAAGAAGCACGCATTTGGTGGCAATAAGGCCTCGTATGGAAAGAAGACTCAACTTTCTATTCTGGAACAGAGAGAGAGTCTTCCCATCTTCAAGTTGAAAGAGCAGCTCATTCAGGTCCAGCTTTTATTTATTTCTTTACATTTCTCTTAATGTTCTTGCGCTTAACCACTGTGTCTGTAACAGGCTGTCCATGACAATCAGATCTTGATTGTTATTGGCGAGACAGGCTCAGGGAAGACTACTCAGATCACTCAATACCTGGCTGAAGCAGGTTACACCACCCGAGGGAAGATTGGGTGCACACAACCAAGAAGAGTGGCGGCGATGTCTGTGGCTAAACGGGTGTCGGAGGAGTATGGTTGCTGTTTAGGGCAAGAGGTACGTCTTGACTTCTATACAAAAATAGTGAAATGTTTCAGCGCATCATGGTGTCTAGGTTTAATATCTTTCTGTGTCGGCTTAGGTTGGTTACACCATCCGTTTTGAGGACTGCACCAGTCCAGAGACTGTCATTAAGTACATGACAGATGGTATGCTGTTGAGAGAGTGTCTGATTGACCCTGATCTGGGCCAGTATGCCATCATTATGCTGGATGAGGCCCATGAGAGAACCATTCACACAGATGTGCTCTTTGGCTTGCTCAAGAAGGTACAGTCCACATATTAGTCTTGTTTAGACAGGAGTGTGCTGGTTGCCTTACTGGAGTGTTGGAAATGGAATAGATGATGATGAGCTTTATTTGTAGCAATGAAAGTATTAATAAAAATTAAACGGAAGCAGTAAATAATAAAAAAAAAGCTTGGGCTTGGTTGTTTGCCATCTTAAACTTTTTTGCCTGAGCTCACGGATCAAGAAGGCTATGGGCAAAGGAGATCCATGAGATCCATTAGGCACTCAAAAACAAGGAAGTATGATCCTTTTTCTTGGGTCATGGTTTGCACAATTTGGAAGCATTATGGACTGGCTAATAACATAATATGAGGAGTTGCAATAATCCTAATGCTAGTGAGGCATCCCCTCATTAATGAAGAAAGATCTCTCTCTCTCTCGCTTGCTCTCTCTTCAAAATTATCCAATGGGCCGTATGTTTAACACCCCTAAAAACTCTTTTTTGTTGTTGTTTTTTTGGGGGGGGGCTGAAACAAATGCTTCATTCTGAACCTTTCGATACTAATATGCGTATTGTTAGACCCCTAATAAAACCAATAGCTCGGTTTGTTCAGCATAGATGCAGTTTATAAAAGTAAGTACGCTTCAAAATCTCAGTCCCCCAATCCTCGTTTTAAAAGAGCTTTCTCACAATTGTTGTCATAAAAGTGAAATGGACTTTGTGCTTCCCCAAAATGTTTCTCGGGAGAAGCAAGTGAAACGAGAACGGGCAAGTAAGGAAACTTTATTGAATGCACGCACTTATATGCAATATTACAACATGATGCACGCAAACTATAATAATATTAATACATTTGAAGATATAATATAAAGATTGTCCAGCAGATGTCCTTGTTACTCCATTTTTTACATAAATTCCACCAAAGCGATCTTAAACTTGCATTGACTTGCAAGTGCTACTGGTGTTGCAAATCTTTTGGGAAAATGGTGTTGAGATCAGTCATGTGATTGTTTTCACTACTTCAGCTTACAATGCTTTAATTAAAAAACACAGCTCATGTTTATTTTCTTATGCCATCTTCTTCCATTGAAAATCATTGAGTGAATCATTTTTAACAGCTCATCCGGGCCATCAACAGTTCCAGATTGAAGTTATTCGTTTGTTGTGTTATTTTTATCATTCAAGTCCAAGTGTTTGCTTCTCACTCGTGGTTCTTTTTAAAATTGCTTTAATTACTATATTGTTGTACTACTACAGGGTTTGAGAAAGCCTAGCCTTAAACCTCATGTTCCAGTATTAATGCAGCTAATGATGGTTTTGCTCTCACCGTCACTAGGGGTCTCTGTTTACAGTTATCAAGAGTCAAGAAGCACAAAGCAGCAAATCATTGATTTTGTTTTCCATGTTTTTTTCTTTAGACCGTACAGAAGCGAACTGACATGAAGCTCATTGTGACCTCTGCCACACTGGATGCGGTCAAGTTCTCTCAATACTTTTATGAAGCCCCTATTTTTACTATTCCTGGTCGTACATATCCAGTGGAGGTTTTGTACACAAAAGAACCCGAGACTGACTACCTGGATGCCAGTCTGATCACAGTCATGCAGATCCACCTCACAGAGCCTCCAGGTACATTTGTGAACATTATTGTGTTGGAATATATTGAATTTTAATGTTCAATAGACTGTATAACGATTAGGGGTGGGATTTATTAGGCATCATAAATGGAATTTTTACTACGGCGTGTACCAATTCAATTTATAATTGCCTTAGACTGACCACAACAAAAGGCCACTCTGAAGTCTTCAGTTGTAACAATGCCACAGATGTTGCAGGTTTTTAGGGAGCTTGCAATTGGCACGCTGATGGCAGGAATGTCCACCAGAGCTGTTGCTGGGAAATTGAAGTTCGTTTCTCTACCATAATCCGTCTCCAAAGGCGTTTCAGAGAATTTGGCAGCACTTCCAACCGGCCTCACAGCCGCAGACCATGTGTAACCACACCAGCGCAAGACGTCCACCTCCAAGATTGTCTGAGATCAGCCACTTGAACAGCTGCTGAAACAATTGGTTTGCATAACAAAAGAATTTCTGCACAAACTGTCAGAAACTGTCTCCGGGAAGCTCATCTGCATGCTCGACCCGTCTGGCACGTTGGAGAGGTGTTCTCTTCACAGATGAATCCCGGTTTTTCCCCGTCATGTGGGTGAATAGTTTTCTGATGTCGTAGATCGAGTAGCCCATGGTGGTGGTAAGGTTATTGTATGGGCAGGCATATTTTACAGCCAAAAACACATGTGCATTTTATTGACGAGATCCCTAAGCCCATTGTTGTGCCAGACATCCATCACCATCACCTCATGTTGCAGCATGATAATGCACAGCCCCATGTTGCAAGCATCTGTACACAATTGTTTGGGATGCTCTTAATTGGCGTATATGACAGCGTGTTCCGGTTTCTCCCGATATCCATTAACTTCGCACGGCCAGTGAATAAGATTGACCAACATTCCACAGGCCAAATAGACACCCCCGACCCCCCTCCCAACCAGCACCCAATAAAACAAATCCGCAGATTTCAGAGTGGCCTTTTATTGTGGCACACCTGTGCAATAACCATGCTGTCCAATCAGCATCTTGATATGGCACGCCTGTGAGGTGGGATGGATTAACTTGGCAAAGGAGAAGTGCTCACCATCACAGATTTGGACAGATTTGTGAACATTATTTTAGAGAAGTGGTTATTTTGTATGTGGAAAATTGTTCAGATCTTTGAGTTCATACCATAAAAAAGGGAGCAATAACAAAATCAATGTTGTCCTTATTGTTCATTGTGTTGACATAATTTAGTTTCTAAAATCTTAAATCTGTGCTCCACCTTGAATTTGATTCTTTGAAAATCTACATTTTTTTCAAGCTTAAATCAGTTTCTTCCTAAATAGTTTATTGAAGTGTTTAAGTTTATCTGTAGGCTCTGTAATCGTATATTTGTCTCAAAATACTTCAAGAAAGTCTTTTTGCTGTGGAAACATGAAAATAAATTTCAACCAATCTTAAAGTTACAGCTAATGCAAGAAAGCACCACACATTCATCTAGTTTGAGTTACTGTTGGGGGGGGTGTCCTGTTGCATTCCGTAGTTCACCTTATATGACCAGCTTAGATCAAACAGAAACAAATCAAACTTTACTGATACAAGTTTTCAATAGCTTCCATTTAAAACAACCATAATGTTTATATTTGACATATTCTCATCAACTGTGTGTGTCACGAGTGTTTTCACACTTGTAATTTCCGATCCAGGGACTAATATTTGCATGAATTTATTTGTAGATCTGTATATTTTTGTGTGTAGCGTACTCCGTACGTAGTTGATTCTATATCTGTAATTATTAGCTTTTATCTCGTTTATGAATTAACATTAACATTCTTAAATCTAAGAAAATCCAAAAGGAGCTCCTTGTAACAAAAACGATTCATTTTACAGGTGACATCTTGGTGTTCCTGACTGGTCAGGAAGAGATTGACACTGCTTGTGAGATCCTGTATGAACGAATGAAATCGCTAGGCCCTGATGTGCCTGAGCTGATTATCCTCCCTGTTTACTCT
Source organism: Danionella cerebrum (assembly GCA_007224835.1). Lineage (NCBI taxonomy): Eukaryota > Metazoa > Chordata > Actinopteri > Cypriniformes > Danionidae > Danionella > Danionella cerebrum. The sequence continues at coordinate 10,819 of SRMA01025660.1, forward strand.
GCATTGCCGAGTGAAATGCAGACTAGGATCTTTGACCCAGCTCCACCAGGAAGTAGAAAGGTACCTTGGGTTCTTTGTCCTGCAGCTAGTCATGTCTGACAGCCGGGATGAATTAAATATGTTAAATAAACTGCTTTTTCGTTTTTTTTTTTTTTGTTTTGTTTTAGGTAGTTATAGCTACTAACATCGCTGAGACATCTTTGACGATTGATGGGATCTACTATGTGGTGGATCCAGGTTTTGTCAAGCAGAAGGTTTATAACTCCAAAACTGGCATTGATCAGTTGGTGGTTACCCCAATCTCACAGGTATAATTGAAGACAAATACATGCAGCGTACATTATTCGTATACTTTGAATCCTAAATGTCTTTCTTGTGATCGAAAGGCCCAGGCAAAGCAGCGAGCAGGCAGAGCAGGAAGAACAGGCCCTGGGAAGTGCTACAGACTGTATACTGAACGTGCCTACAGAGATGAGATGCTCACCACTAATGTACCTGAGATTCAGAGAACTAACTTGGCCAGCACTGTTCTGTCTTTAAAGGTGCGGTTCATTACATGTCATTGTTTATCAACAGTATTGTTTGAATGAATAATCGGCGAGTCTTCCAATAACAAAACCCTTTTGTAAATACTAGTTTAGCATATTAAATATTACCCCCAACTATTCTCTGGGCCCAAAAAATATTCCTTTCACTTGGGAACTATTTGGAATTTCAGATGTAAATCAATGTTTTTGTTTATAGTTTGTTTGAGTCTTATTTTAGGAGATGTTCTTTTCATTAGGGTCATTTGGAAATTTTAGAAAAAAAATTTTGTGTTCTCATTTAACTGTATGTATTGGATCAGTACCCAATTTTTTGCATGTATTCTTTCCCCTCCAAACAGGCAATGGGTATCAATGACCTTTTGTCATTTGATTTCATGGATGCTCCACCAATGGAGACCCTTATTACTGCCATGGAACAGCTCTACACGCTGGGAGCATTGGATGATGAAGGTCTCCTCACACGGCTCGGTCGTAGAGTAAGTGTATAAACATCACCTCTTTTTGTTATTTAGAAATGAATAAAAATGTAGAACAACAACTACGTTTGCTTTCACTGTTCACATCAGATGGCCGAGTTCCCTTTGGAGCCCATGCTGTGTAAGATGTTGATCATGTCTGTCCATCTTGGCTGCAGCGAGGAAATGCTGACCATTGTGTCAATGTTGTCGGTCCAGAATGTCTTCTATAGGCCGAAGGTATGTCTTTGTTAAAAGCATCATTTCTAAAAGCATTTCAGATGCACTGAGACGCCATACCATGGTTTTTATCATAGGACAAACAAGCTCTGGCGGACCAGAAGAAGGCAAAGTTTCACCAGCCAGAAGGCGACCACCTGACTTTGTTGGCTGTTTACAACTCCTGGAAGAACAATAAGTTTTCCAACCCCTGGTGTTACGAGAATTTCATCCAGGCTCGATCTCTCCGCCGAGCGCAGGATATTCGCAAACAGATGCTGGGCATCATGGACAGGTGCGAAGATTTCAAAGTTTTATAAAAACAGCCCATTGTCTCCATCATATTATTATGTAAAATTGTCATTTTAGAAAAGATCTGGAAATGGACAGAAAAATCTGATTTTTATAGTAATTAAAATACACTTCACTTGTTGCCATCCCTAGGATCTTGGTTTAGCTCATTAAAAATAGCTTAGCGTAGGACATGGAATCTTTTTAGACCAGAAGCATTTTAATTCAAAATGATCATGTAAATATTGACTTAAGTGTTAAATTCAATACAGCCAAGCACACAACTTCCAAAGCAGAAATATAATTGTAAAGTGAAATATATATATTTCATTCATTCATTTTCCAACCCGCTTATTCCCTATTTGGGGTCACAGGTCTGCCGGCATATATATATATATAATTTCTTTCTAAAGTTGAAAAAATCTCATTGATGTATTGAAATATAAGCTGATAATGTCGCAGCTCAGACTTAATGATGATTAGCTGATCACTCACATTAAGGTGGAGCTCATTATAACGTGGTGGATTTGTGTAATTTTTTATTTTTTTTTTACTAATAATGCTAAACAATCGTTTGTCATCAGGCACAAGTTGGATGTGGTATCATGTGGTAAAGCCACTGTGCGTGTACAGAAGGCTATCTGCAGTGGTTTCTTCAGGAATGCAGGGAAAAAAGATCCTCAAGAAGGTTACAGGACCCTTATTGACCAGCAGGTGGTCTACATCCATCCGTCCAGCGCACTGTTCAATCGTCAGCCGGAATGGTATGTTTAAAAATGACATTTTTACATTTAGAAAACAAATGGTATCAAAGTTGATCACACTGTATTTTCTTCACAGGGTGGTGTACCATGAGCTTGTCCTTACCACGAAGGAGTACATGAGAGAGGTGACAACAATTGACCCAAGGTGGCTTGTAGAGTTTGCTCCAGCTTTCTTTAAAGTGTCAGATCCCACACGCCTCAGCAAGCAGAAAAAACAGCAGCGCTTGGAGCCTCTTTACAACCGGTACGAGGAACCAAATGCCTGGAGAATCTCCAGGGCGTTCAGACGACGCTAGAACTTTCCCTGAAGATCCTCATAGACTGGAATTCTCAGATCCTTGTACTCAACAGTGCATCAGCGTTATGTTGTTGGGAAAGTGGTGGATAACATGGGAAGAATCAAAGGGACTAGTGTCTCCCTTTGTTCCAAGAAAAGATCCAAAATTGTTAGAAATTGTTGGTTACCTAGAAAGATATGTTGTCCTCATTTTCTGCTTTGATTAAAATCTGCCTTTTTTACTACTTTCTCATTCTCTGGATGGTTTGATGTTTAAATGCCTGGTAATGAAGATAAGACCGATTCATTTACTTGCGTATCCTTTACTTGGTGTCTTTTTGTCTGTTGGAATGAAATTATGACAAGATGTTTTTAGAGAGGAGAGGAAATAATGGGCAGTATTTGAGTAAGTAGTCTTGTTCATTTTAAGCTCTTTAATTTGTTTTTTTGTGAGGAGAATTGTGATGTTAAAACGCTGCCTAATTATACAAATATTGTTTTATAGATTTGAGGCTAAATCATGCCTCCAAAAAAACAATCTATGCTTCCAAAAAAACAATCTGTTCTTTGTGGCATTGTAAGGTCAGGTTTAACAATTTTGCAAGAAGATCTGAAGATTCAGAAAAAATTGTCAAACAGGTTAAATTAAAAGACTTTTAGTGCCATATTGTTTACAAAGTTCGAGAGGAGCCAGGTTGTAAGTTTAGCACCCCTTTGCAAGCACTGTATCTTTATCTAGCTTCTATTCCCAGTAATTTCCAATGGCCCAGTGAAACAACGCAGTAATTCATTGCGCATTCTTTCATATATAGCAACCAGACTTGCTACCATAGCAACCGACATGGCATATCTTTGTCTCAGCTTAGGAAAATCATAGAAACGAGTATTGTTTTATTTTACTTGTAGTGACATGGGTGAATGTTATATTATGTCACTAATCCTTCCATGGCAACCAGACTTGCTACCATAGCAACCGAAATAGCTTATAAGTATCTCAGCTTAGGAAAATCATAGAGGCATGGGGGTTTTGTTATTTTACTTGTATTAGCATGAGGTACTTTATATTGTCACAGGACCCTCCATAGCAACCAGACAGGTTATCATAGCAACTGAATTGGCACATCTATCTCAGCTTAGGAAAATTAAAGATACATTGGGGGATTGGTTTATTTTTCTTGTATTGACATGAGGAACATTATATTGTCACTGACCCCTTCATAGCAACCAGACTTGTTACCATAGCAACTGATGTGGCATATCTCAGCTAAGGAAAAGCATGGGATTTTAAAAATACAGACATTTAAAAAAGAGTTTTAAATGGCACATGGACAAGCCAACATAAAAGTTTTAGCCATCAACTTTAAATTGGTTAGCAGTTCACCAAACCCATTATAAACCTGGTGTACCATGCGAGTGGTCCAAGAAATGACTAGAGTCAGGAAACAACCTGAGCTCCCCTGAGTGGTGAGGGGATGGTGGTGGGGTGCGTTTTTTTTTTGTTTTGTTTTGTTTTGTTTTTCTAATTGACTAAAGCTACAAATAGCCGCCAGGATCCCGGACCTTCCTGAATTTCGTTATGAAAATACTGATAAATGTGCTACTTGCACGTAACATTTTATTTGAAGTACAAAATTCAATTGAATAACATTTTATAGTTGAAACACTGTGTCTTTGTTCTATTGATTTCATCTTCCTGTTAATACCACAATTTCACAATGAAAAAGTTCAGTCGATGTGAGAGCTTCATTGTTTAGCTCCAATGCAATGGTGAAGGAAATACCTGAATAAAACAGGGACTTTCTGGCTTAGATGTAATATTGGGTCTTTATTAAGCAATCTTTTGAACCACAGTAATGTGTTAAGTTTACATAGCCTACGCCTCAGAAGTGAGAGGAATGCAGAGTCCCTAATGAGATTAATTTAATAAAAACATAAAACAGAGCCTTATATACAAGTGGATGGGGTGAGCATGTGCAATAGGTGCAGCGGGAAGTTAACTGGGATGGGGGACATGGGAGAAAGTTGGTGGCATTAGTACATGAATCCTTTGGAGTAGGCCTGAGGGGCCATGTTGGTGGCAGCTTGTTCTGTAGAGTAAGACACCGCCTCATCAAGGTGGGAGAGTGGAACTGTGTCTTCCTCGTTGACGTATCGGTCGAATTCCGCCTTCAGACTTGGCCGCTGATTGTCAGGAAAAGCCAAGGATATCAGAGCCTCAGGCTCACAGACAAATTTGTAAACATAACGCTCACCAGCTACCTAAAGAGTAACGAAAAACCTATATTAGAATATAGAAACAATTTAAAAACTCACTTTTACGAATCCAAACTGTAGAGAAAGTATGAGGGAATGAATGTTCTAGTGGCATAACAGTAATTAAATACCTTTTGCATAATTCCTTTCTCATAATAGTAACGCAAAGAGCGGCTCAGTTTGTCGTAGTTCATCGCTGGACGGTTCTTTTGCATTCCCCAGAGCCTCGCCACCTAAAGCCAAAAATGACAATGTAAGATCAGACAAGGACTGTACTGCAGTGACAAAATCTAAAGACGAGTGGCGTAGAAACATAAATCTACTCCCGTTCATTATGTCAAAATCCCTCAAAACGTAACTTAAAAATCTGACAGCAATTCACACTCAGGTTCAACTCTGAAAACAACTCCAGACTTTTCCCAAGCTTTGAGCCTGTGTCTGTAGAGTTTCACAGAGCTCTGTATTTTAACTGAAATCCTAAATCAATGGAAGTAATGAATGATTTAGGTGGACAGTTGTGCAGAACCACTTCTTCAAGCTAGTATGCTGAGTCATGCCATTTAGCCGTCCACGAACCACAGACAATAAAAGGTTAACTCTCTTGTCTCGACCACAGCCGTGTGCTTAGACTCCAGTGAAATGGAAGGTTGTAATATTTGGTAATGGAGCCATTCTCCATTTTATTTCACTATGCTGTTAAGTGGGGTAAATAATGCATGCCGGCTAATGGAAAACTGGCATTATGTGGACGTTTTCGTGGTCCTTGGGGAAATATGAGCTGATCTCAAGCAACTCTCTAAGAACCATTATTTTTTCTAAATAGTTTGCTGGTTGAAGAAAAAGCCAATTTTCACTTTATTCTTTATGAGTAAATGGTTATCTGGATAAAATTCTTATTTCAACTCATGTGGACATTTAAAAGCAGAATGCTTACCTCCTCTGGCTCAATGAGTTTGAATTCCATGCCACGTCCAGTCCACGCAATGAAATTGACATTGTTTGGGTCATCAAGCAGGGCCACCAAGAACTGCCAGAGCTGCAGGGAGCCACGACGCTGATAAGGGGCACCATCACGAAACACACCACCCCCTTCCTGCTTGACTTCACCTGAACACAACAGCATCTATTATTTAACCTTTCTACCACAGTCCTGCTCTATGCTTGAAATCTGTGGTAGTTGCTTTGAAATGCTGGTTAATTCAGACGACAAACCTATGGAGTACGGTGAGAATCTGCTCAGTCATTCTCTGGTTTGTCAATGGCACTTTTATTAGCATTTTAACTGAAGATTATCAAAAGGGACCAATGGAAATGTGTCTTTTTTAAAAAATGATAAATCATGTACAGTAAGTGCAAACAAATCCCATGCCTGATAACTAACATTACGTTTGTGCATTTCAATGTGAATGACACAGTTCAGTAATAATCTACTAATTTGTATTTAAAAGAATGTCTCCATGATTGCACAGAATGCTCTCTGCTCACATACTGAGTGTGTGACATGCATTTTGCTGTTCTCACATGCCACACGTGATGGCCACCGAATTAAACCGCTATCTATTTACAGCAAGATGGAACAAGTTTTTGAAGTTTTCATAGACTATAAAGAAATATGGACGACATGACACCGCCTACTGTATGCCTTAAAAAAAAACATTTGTAATTTCTGAGACAATAGTTTGGCTTTTTCACATAGACTTGAATGCCGGAAATTCTGCAGCCAGCACCATGGTAGCGATCCCAGCGGTTTGGCACTTGATCCAGACCATCACATTAATACAAGACCCCAAACGAATAAACCCTCTATGAAAAGCATTCTCCTCTCATTGGGAAAAGCTTGCAATTTAGCCAATAAGAAGGAAGAGAAGGATGAGACTTTAGCCCCAACTGGCAACAATGAGGAAAATAACTGGTCTAAGCTCAACTTTCACCTCAACTCAACTTAAATCTCTTCTTTTGTTAGCTTGTTTTCAACCAAACATGGTTGAAATGTTAACTTTTTTCTCATAGTGTTTGATGCCAATCGTATTATTTATTCTACAGCTGTATTTTAGGGATTTTTTTTTCATGAAATGGCAGGAAAAAGATAAATATGCATGTAAAGCATTAGCTAACAGTTTGAAATGTAACCCAGCTGTTAATGCTACTGTACACTAAGCTTCTTTCTACAAAGCATTTATATTTTATTATAACACTGCCCTTGTTATTAATTAACCTAGCAGGTGGTGGATCAAACCTTGAGAACCTTGCACAAGTTTATAGAATATTATACAGGCGCCATGTTAAAGCAGGCAAAGTTACTGGATTGTTATGCAGAAATATACTTTTACTGGTTTTAGAAACATATATAAACACTTCCGACTTAATCAGATTCATGCTAAGCTATGCTAAGCTAAATGTGCTTTTGCAAGTCTTCCTTTTGATCTTAGATACAAGTTTTGATCAATTGGATAAACTACATTGGTGAACTCTCACCATGCTTAAAAGATAAAGCTCTACAATCTGCAAACATTTAAGTTACAAACAAAATCTGTGAAATGTAAGAAGTTACATCCTTTTTTCACATAAAAATAGTTACATGTCAAATGTGAACTTCATTCGTGATAAATCTTTTCATCGCGACTGAATCACAGTGTTCTCTTTAGCTTGAATCCTAGTTCCTGGAGTCTGTTTCAACCCAAATGTATGGAGTTAGTGTATGGTAAGACCTAAATTGAACAATAAATAGTCCTAAAACTCAGAATTTCATTACAAAATGGGGTTAGAAAATATTAAAATACGATAGAACATTACAATATTAAAATGTATAAAAGTGAGACTCACCTTCAAATTTCTCTGGCACAACGCGGGAATCATTTTCAAACATGTAGCCTAAAGACAGGATGAGAAGCTTGTTAATACACTTATAAACTGTGTCCACAAATGCTATCCTCATGATTTATATTGTGCAAATGCATTAACAGCGATCCTTAATAACAACAAGCACTTTCCTGTTTGACTTTTCAAATTAAGATTTATGAAAAAACCCCTGTTTTCTTTTATATTTATGATTTTGTATGATTGGAAATATCGACTCTTGATGGTCTTTAATATTCAGTTATGGACACTAATGAAGCTAGGAGCTTAATTTTCTGTATCTAATGACTCATTAGAGAGATCCGCGAACAACTGAAAATACCCAAAATGGAGCGGCAAATGCAGCAAGCGGAGAGAAGGATTATTTTTCTTCACTCCTGGACAAATACTCTTCTTTTCCAGTAGTAATATTTACCCAGGAATTCTTTAGGGAAGGGAGAAACAAACGTCCACGCCAACAGAAACAGACCCTCTGGCCTGGTTAGCAAGAGAGTGCACACTCCCAGCCAATCCTTCCTTGCAGTGAGTTTGTGAAATGGACATTCTAAGACAGATCTAGACTGATGAACGAGACCACCACTTGCCTTCATTGTTGTGCTGTAGGTTAGGGTATCCTTCGTTGTGATGGTACATGGATGGGCAACCAGGCACATCTAAAGAGCAAATATGAAAGCAAGATCCTCAGTGATGGTCAATCTTTATTTACATTTCTTTCATCTGTTCAAAATAGCGACAGCCTAAAGTTTAACTTAGTAATTTTACATTGAGGTGTATTTCCAAAGCAAAACAGAAACCATTATGTGTCACATGCCAAAGATTGTTGCTATAGATGGGACTGCATCTTGCATCACATGACTGTTTGCGACCATAGACAAAACTAGCATGATGCATCAATCTCTTGCTATTGGGCCGTTTTAGGCCTAAATGAGCATGGTTTGTGTGCAGCAAGCAGGAGGCTGCACATGCTCACACTAATCAGAGCTCAGCCAAAACGGTCAACTATGGTTTACCCTAAATGCTTCTAGTTGCCAGCTGAAAAAAAATTTGTAAATAAACTTTTAAAAATGATTAAACTTTATCCACCTTATATATAACTATAAAAATATATATTTACATATTAATAATTGTAAATGGTAGGCCCTTCTGCAAATGACTTGGCTAGGACAGTCTTATTTCAATGCTGCATCAATACTCCAGTGACCTTCTAGGTCATGCTTATGTTCTTTAGTTCTTTAACAAAATATTAAAAACTATTATTATGTAAACACGCCTCTGCTTGAGATCTAGGACACACTGCAGACAATGGACTTTGGATACCAAAATACAAAAATAGTAAATTTTATGTATATATCATGTTGTTATAAGTGCTGAACACGTAAAACTTTAATACGCGCAACTAATTAAATAATACAAAACAATGAAGAACAGGAAATGAAAGCTTTAGGGAATCGATAGGTTTTCAGTTTCGACTTAAACGAAGAAATAGTAAGTGCCAGTCATGCATCTAGTGGCCGTGAGTTCCAAACCCATGGAGCAGCAACAGAGAAAGCCCAACAACCCTTTCTCATCAATAAATTGTCAGATTATTTAAGACTTCTTTGTGATTGTAAGAGAACTAACAGTTCCAGGAAAGGTAAGAAGGTGCTTGATGATTCAAAACTAACAGTTGAACTTTAAAATGTAGTGAGGCAAGAACTGGAGTAATATGCTCTTATTGGTATTAATAAGCATTCTGGACCAACTGTTAAAGTGGAATAGAAGCATGGGGGAGGATGAGGTAGAGGGCATTAGAGTGGTCTAATCTAGATGTAATGAAGGCATGTGTTTTCGGGATAATTTCTGAGACCATTGCAAGATAGGAACAGCTTTTGTTTGTTTAATGCAGCAATGCTCTGAATCTCTAACAAACCAAAGTTTTCCGACCTAGGCAGAGGAAGGTGAAAAGGGTGAATATCTTTTTCTTTCATGGGCATCCTGGTTTAAAATGATCACTAAAAGCAAATTTAAAAAGCTTTTAGATAGCAAACAGTTTATATCAAATACCGGCCGTGCTCTTTTACAAGCCACTAAACAGCTAATCAGTGCTAGCCCTCTTTACACTCTATTTCTGTAGAGTGAGAAGTCAGCACACCTGTGGATTGATAACCTCTGCCACTGCAAGCTACAAAGGACAAATGGCCCATTTGTCATAAAGTTATTTGTCATAATTTTAACTGCCTGGAGCTTTTATTTTTAGACAGAAAAAAGTAGCAGATCTTAAGCAGTCGCCTACTATTGCAGGAAGCCAGAATCAACTATGTAATTGTCTCTGTCTTTCTCTAGTGCTATATGTTCTGCTTAAATAAGAAATGCTGTGGTGGAGCCATGATTCATGGCTGGAGAATGTGGTGGAAGAGGCCGAGATAAAAGGTTACGGGAGAAAAAGAACTCCGATGGACCAGAGCACTTCTCACATACATAAAACACAAACTAATGAACAGTACTTAAGTAATTACATATTGCAAATAAAGCATTCATTTAATATGCAATTTTTGACCTTTATAAAAATAAAAGTCTAATTATTTTTATCGGTAGTAAAACTAGCAGTTGAGGAACTCTAAAAATAGAGAAAACATCTGAAAATAGAGAAAACATCCGAGTTGGGAACTAATGAAGTACAGATGTTCATGTATAATTAGAGTTTTATCACTTTTGGTGTTTTTTGTCTTTACTTCTAATGTTCTGTCAACGTTTTACTTTCACTCCCTATATTGTGAAAGAAATAAGCAAAAGGCAAAATTTAGTTTCAAACTTCTAAATTTAGTTTCAAGCAGCACAATTTTTGCAAAGTGCAGCTCATGGAAAGAATAATGAGCACATGCACAATAATAAAATCGCATACTCATTAAAACATTAAATACCTCCTCCACATATTAAACCTCACGATTAAACAGGGAAAGCCTCTCTTTCAATAAACCCCTGAATGAATAAAGCCAATCAAATATCAATTGGTGGGGCATTCCATAGCTGAGTGGAAACCACAGAAATATACTTGTCTCCCTTTGATCTCAATTTTTCTATATATATAAAAAATGTATATATATATATATATATATATATATATATATATATATATATATATATATATTCGTATTTTTTTGGTTTAGAGTTATGATACGTATTTTGCAAGTTAATTAAAATTAAAATGTGAAAAAATGAACGACTGCCTTCCAATTTAGCTTTACAGATCGCAAATTGGTGACATCAGTGCCATTTAGAGGTGAAAAGAAGGGATAACCCTTAGAAGTACAAGACCTGTGATATGGCTTGTGTTTTTCAAAATTCTGGGACAAAACAAAGCCAAATGGCACAAAAATGTGTATACATTGTTTCCATTCTAGGTGAAGTTTGTCTGTTATTTTTAATACAGTTTTCACATTGTTTTGATGTCTTTGCTCTTTTGTGGATTTTATATATATATATATATATATATATATATATATATATATATATTGTCTCAACACTTTTGGTTTTTGTTATATATGTGTTATTTTGCTTTATTGCTGCAACTAAAAAAAGGACAAAATTTACTATTTGGAATTGCACTTTTTGTACAACTCCAAGATTGTTGTGGAATTATTGTGCAATATAATGAATAGAAGCTGGGGTTTTAGTAAAAAAATAATAATATAAATTATTAGAGCAAAGTAGTAAAAAGTGCTCAGTAGCCCAGACTTCCAAGGGTTAGCATAATATCCAATGCATCCATTTAAACTTTTAGTTGTGAGGACTGAATATTTGACAACCATAATAACCATAAAATCACTGACTGGTGTTTGTTTTTTAAATCTCTGGTGATCCTAGCCTTCACTCTCAGGTGAGTTAAAACATAGTATAACATCTCTTGCTTCAATAAGGACTTTGGTTTAGTAAGAAAACATAGATCACATTGTTCCTCAGCAGACAGGAATTTATTTGTTTGCATTTTATGAGACAAAAGCACTAAAAATGCATTTAAAAGCTGCTTAAAGTTACAGATGAATGAATGACACCAAACTGTTTGTTAGGCCCTGATGTTTTGCCCTTCAGTGACTGTTTCTTGTTATAATGAACCTGAGAGTGCCAGTTCTGTGAGGGGCAGAGAGAGCCTGCAGCCGGGTACGTTTCTGCCACAACACGTCGTATTTTTAAGGACCTCTGAAACCCAGATTTAGCTTTTTTAAGGAAGAGTAAATGCAAGAAGATACGTTTTTGTTTTTTTATAAATTAGAAAGTTGATCATTAATTCAAAAGTTTGGAAGTTCTTTAAACTTTCCATTCACTTTATACTGCAGTATTATAATTGTAGTGTAATGGTGTTGGTGGTGGTAGCTGTGTTTTCTTAGCTGAGCAGAATGCTGCAGCCTGGGCAGGGTCGAATCAACTGATAACAAACTGTACTCCACCTCAGATATGGTACGGTATCCTCACACAAACATCCTTTTTGTTTCTGACTTTCTAGCTTAGACATTTTTGCACGTATTAATCAGAGCCTTCTTTTCCTTTCTTTGCCGCACACATGCAAAACAAGTTTGTTTTAGTGTTTTTGTGATACATTTTCTGATGTACATATTTTATGTCACATTTTTCCATTTGTGATCCATTTGTGTGCAACATTAAGACTTTTTTAATATATTAATTTTCTTTCAGTTTCATTTCCACAAAGTTTTTGCTTCACTTGTGCAATGTTTGTCAGGTCACTGTTGTTTAAAGTCTTTCAATGAGAGTACTGGTAAGTCGAACCTGCAGAGTGTTGTGTTTCGGCCCCATGTCAGTCAGGGAGGAAGAGAGAGGGAGAAGGCGAGCTTGTCTCTGTTGTGTATATGGCTCGAGCCCCTCAGCTACAACACCCCCACCTCTCACCCGCTTGACCAAGCTAGCGCACAGCTCGGGTTACCGACGCTACGCTCATTTTTCCATTATGAGTTCATCTGCCTGCAGAAAAAGGAAGCCGCTGCTGCAACCCTACACCCGCGAGCACTCCGGTGGGGATTCTAGTCTTTCCAGTGCCCTCCATTTTCTCAATGAAATTCCTCTGCCTCCCTCCCTCTCAGGCAGAAGAGGCGGGGTGAAGGAGTAGGGAGAAGTAAAGAATCACTGATGAAAAAGTCTCAGTGGAAGTGAAGGAAAATAAAAACATCTTTGCAGAAAAAAGTATAGAAGTGGATGGCTAAAGTTTGCACAAATACTTTGATGTTAGCTTTTAAAAGTGGATTTTAGAACTGTTTGTAAAATGTGCTCTCTTTGACTACAAGAGATTTTTACCCATCAACTTTACCCATTAAACAATGATTTTCCTGAGCTGAGCTATAGATCTTTTAAGTCAGTTGCTAGGTTTGTTCCCTTCTCAATATGGGTGTTAAATATCAAGTTCCATGTCCCTAGCATTTTCTGAAGATGAGATATAGATCTGCTGATTTGGTTGCTAGGGCAAAAGTTTTAGTTGCCATGGAGGAGTCAGTGACTTAATATAATGTTCCATGTGTGAATATGCGTAAAATAAACCAGCTCCCACATCTCTAGCATTTGCCAAAGTTTAAATAGATTTAGTTGCTAGGGTAAACAGTTTGGTTGCCAGGGAACTGTAATTGACATACAAATTTAAGTTGTTACGATGATTAACATAAATAAAGTTCCTTTTCAAGCCAGCACAATAATCATAGTTGACTATTACAACATCACAAGAATATCTTAACATACCAGGTTCATAAGTGTAGTCAGTGGGCTCCTGTTTGACCATCATATGGGCAGGAGGGAATCTCTGAGGCTGTGGCCCGGACATGTGGGCTGCTCGCTCATAAAGGGGATCCATATACTCCTGTTTGAAGGTCTGCTGAGGAGGATAAGGCAAGCAGGGGTCAGCATGTTGCCGATGGTAAATGCCACCTCTGGCCCCACTGGCATGGGCAGGGTGCATACGCTGCAGCGCCTGGCTTTGAGAAGCAAATGGTGGGCACATCTCTGATGAGCCAGAAGGGAACCTGGAACTTTGAAGAAGAGATTAATTGGTTATTACACACACTATAAAGAAATAATTCAGAGATTATAGAAAATAAACGGCTTTAGCTAAAATGTTCTATTCCATTGCAGTAAATTAAACAAGTCATTTGGTTAGTTCATTTAGATTGTCGTTATTATTACCTGCCATTCATGGGGTAACTGTGGCTATGGCAGGCGTGGGATTGGCTGGCTGAGGTTGGATTCATGTAACCAGACTCTGGCCGTGTTCCCACTGATGGTTTTGGGGAGAAATGCTGCATAGGGGACATGGGTGTCCCTGTGCAGGAACTCTTGGTTCCTCTAGCTGCTGCCATGGCTGCTCGCTTCTGTTCATAGGCACTGCAGGGCACACAAGAACTTTTAAACCTACTTTATAAAGAAAATCATTTTTAACTCTGTTGTGTATAGCAACTAGTGGTTTAATGGTACTCAGAGGTCATGGCTCAGAAGTTGCATCAATACTAGTTGGTACTAATACTAGGAATACAGGACACAGAGGTGTTTTGCACCTTTCGTTTTTGAGGTTCTAAACGTATTGGAATAGGCATCCAATTTGACAATTTTGGTGGTTCACAAGGTGAATGCTGAAAAATGGCTCTATAGCTCTACCTAACGCGTTTCAGCCTAAGTTGCGCTAACAGTTTGTTGAATGTGAATCAAATTTTTGCATGTGTATTGTACCATGACTTTGCAATAAACTACAAAGGTAGTCAGTTATCTTGCAAAACCCTCTAACAATTACTCCTAGAGATTTCATCCATTTATCTCCAAACTCCATCAGTCTTATCTTGGAAGCTTTTTTGATTTCATTAAAATGTGCGCAGATTTTCACAAAATTTTTCCACAAAACTTGTGCGCAAGTCTAAACTCATGGTCTAAAATCTATCAACTTTAGTTACCAGTGTATGATGTGGTTTTCATAATTTAATTTTTAGTATTTTAAGAAATGGCCCACGAGGGGTGATGGCGCCAGAGGTGCCCTTTGATTGCATTGAGCATTGAATATATGTAAATATTTATTTATAGTTTATTTATAGTTTACATTAGTTGCGTCAGGACAAGGTGGCGTTGGACTGAAAGGGGGAGTGGATAAGGGATTGGGGAAGGTGAGTGGGGAAAGGTTCAGGAGTGAAAAAGAAAATTGGAAAAATACCTACCTGAATATATGCTTTTTTAATATGCAAAACACCAGCACCAAAGCTTTTACGTAGAAGGCATATCGGACGGAACCAGGGAGCATATGAGATGGGATTGTGCCTTATGGATGAAGCACATTTAATAAAAACTGGTAGCCAGGACGCTGTACGACTGATTAGGAGTCATTTTTGATTAAATGAATATGCCAGTTGCCTCCACAATAGACTTGTTCCTGTCTTCTCTCACATCTAAAGGCTGAGTTAAACCTGCAGGGATTAGCTGCTGCACTGTTGTGGTCCTTTTCGGACTTAATCCAGGAACTGGCACATCAGGATAATCCATTACATTCTTGACAAACTCCCTTACTGCCATTCTTCACACAGTACCTTAATTTTCCAACTTTACAGATGCAAAACAAACAGGCAGATCTTTGAGGTCTTGTGTGCGGTCAGAACTTCCCCTTTTTGATCTGGATTAGTGCAGCGCATTAGATCTATATGCTGATTTACGTTTATGCATTTGGCATATGCTTCTAAGCAACGCAAATTACAGATTGAGAGGGAAAAAAACTCTCAAAAAGCAATGTGTAGTTGCAAGCAGCAATTAAAGGGCTCGAGCACCTCCGGCACCATTGCCTCTTAGTGGCTGGTTTGTTGCTATATACACTACGACCAATCCTTAATGTAATAAGGAAAACCACATTGTAATCTGTCATCACCCCCAAGTGGAAACTCAACCTTTTTTGTAGGTCTTGGTTCCTTTCAAAAGTCCTTCAAACACAGCCTGAAATAACAGTATAAAACTGAACTGACACTGTACATTTCTATGTAGATACATTCAGACATGCACCCTTGATACGCATGGTAAACCTTGGCTTGATTGGACATTGCATGGCTGAGTTAAATACAAATGTTAATGAGAACCATTACATTTATATTCATGCAATTGCTTATATCCAAAAGCGATTTACATTTGAAAGAATGAACAATTATTTTGTCAGTTCTTGCTTTCCCTGAGCGCAATGTAGAGTACAGGTAGAGCACAGGAAAGGAAAGGACAGGAAAGGTAAGGTAAGGTAAGGAAAGGAAAGGAAAGGAAAGGAAAGGAAAGGAAAGGAAAGGAAAGGAAAGGAAAGGAAAGGAAAGGAAAGGAAAGGAAAGGAAAGGAAAGGAAAGGAAACCATGTGCACATAGTTTAACAAAATCAAAAATCGTCACAACTTCACATTCTTATGCCTTAAGATGACACTGATAGAGTTTGGAGGTGAACAGATAAAAAATAAACTGAGGTTTTGTGTCAAGTTTGGAAAATCTGTTTAAATATTTGTTATATTTAAGTCTTTGTACCCTACATCTTTGTGCCGAATTTCATTCACCTATGACAAACTGTTATCATCCTGTAATCTGCAACGCATTAGGTGGCACTATAGAGCCCTTTTTCCACACCCAAATCAGATGTACATTTTCACCAGTTCTGACGTGTGGGCAGAATTCTATGACCCAACTCAGGTTTAGGCCCTCAAAAATGGACCAAAAACCATTGGACAACAGGATTCTAAGCACCTTTGATGCTCAAGCCCTAACAAAAAGTCGCTTAATCATAAGAAGAGGTTCTAGCTATTTCCTGTACGAATGAATTGGTGTAGAAGAATGCGCTTTCGAAAGATTTGTAAAAGTTTGATAAGCACTCCACCAGCCGGGGACAGTGAAACTCTGTATTGGAGCACCCCACAGGTGTAACAGTTGGTGTTGCATCATTACCCAAGCACACGCCCTTCTGGAGTGTATGTATTCTCACCTTTGATGTGAAAACTACAGGTGCTGTTCCAGTCATTTTTGTAAGACAAAAAAAATCTGTGTCCGTATATCCAATAGTGTGTGATAATACATGCACTGTTTCATTTAAGACAGAATAAGTACTAATTTACCACCTTTTGAAATAGTATCCATTGTTTGGTTAAGAATACAGTGTTGCATTACACTACAACCGATCAATACGGCAGCCAGGAAAGTGTTGTGATGTTAGCAGCTATTTTTATTCTTATTAGAATAAAGACCTCTCAAAATGTTCCAACAATGTTAGTACACCACTGCTAGAGCCTGTAGGCATCTAGAAACAGCCTTCAGTTAAAAAACTGACCTGGCATAAAGGCACTGCTCTCCATTGGGGTAGCTGAAGCTCTGCTTGTGGCTGCAGGACTGGCTGGGGTCTGATCCAGGACTCTGCGGCTCTTTCTTAATAGTCACAGGCGGACTGTGGAATGCAACTGCTGCAAGACACAGAGAAACAGGTTCACACACACACTGCAGTAAAGGGAAGTCTTACAAAAAGATGCTGACTTTGTCACCACCACAAATGTGTTCTTTATTATACACATCATCCGTTTGAATTAACATAAGAATTTTTGACTCAGATCTGGAGAGCTTTTGTAGATTTTGGAAGATCTACCCTGTGTGTGTGGGGTCTGTGTCTGAGCTGTAGTGCTGTTTATTATTGGAGGGGAGCAGCCGGGCTCAAAGACGGCACGGTACAGGATGTTTTTCTGGGCTGCTCAGAGTAAACAGCAGCAGCTGTGCTCTTCCAGCTGAGCAGCAGCTCTGTGTTTATGGCTGTTTATCTGTTGATTGTCGTAGGCGCAGACCTGACAGAACAGGCACGGCCGAAACCCAAACTCTGCCATTTGCATTTTTCTTTCACAAAATAGAAGATAAATGGGGTGAGGCCTTTCAGCACAGTTTCAACGAAGCACAGGGTCCTGCCCTCTCAAAAGCAAAACTGAAATAATAAAAAAAGATTACGTTTGAAAGAGAAACTGCTATAAATATGAAAGCTACAATTTAATGACTGAATAAATCTTAATGAATATAAATCCCCTCAAAAACGGAATGAAGGGCCAAATGAAGATTCCACTTCAGGAACACGTAACGTTATCAAGACACATCCGGCTGTAGTTAAATCTCATGGAGTTTACAGACTGAATAAACAGAGATGTGACAATGAAGGAAGCTCTTGCTCTTTATTTAAAATAAATTGCCTAAAGCTCCCAGTTTCTGCTTTCTCTCTACAAGTCATGTGAAGGTGACATCGCGGTTGCATAAACCACTCATATTTCTTTGGTTTTGTTTCTTGGAAATAAAGGACAGGTTTGGGGAGGATTATTTGAGAGCAGTGGACTTGAATGTGTAACGTAACCCGTGAATTGTTCTGAATATGTTCTGCTCTTTTGCCATCACTATTGTCGAGACTGTGGTTCCAAAGCTTAGCTCATGGAGAACCACAACCCTGCACAATTTAGCTCCAAATGTGCTTTCACACAAACAAGTGTGGTGTACTTAATTAGTATATTTTCAATAGACTGCGCTGCCCCACCACTCACTGCTCCTTGACACCGACGTGAATAAGTCTTTATATGGAAAATATATTAAAATATTTATTTATGTGGTAAAATAATATTTTTACGTTTTTAGACGCTGTAGTTGGCAGTGGATAAGTAACATGTATTTTTATTTGGGTGGATTGGTGCGAAGAACAGTGTTTATGCAAACTCGAGGACTCGGTTGAATTCGATTATTCAGAGTAGCAGCATTTCAAAACAAGAGATGCAAGACCAAATGCTTTATTCTACTTTCCTTGTTGTCACCAGAATCCGACCCATAATGGACTCAGATGTGTGTAATTACAGTTCAGAAAAATGTAAAAATATCTTTTATGTCCATGGATTTACACATAATTGAACTATTTATTGCTGTACCACACACTTGTGATTCGAGGGATGGTTCTATAAAATGTATGCAATGTGTTGTATGTGTATCAACAATGTGCCTTGTTATGTTGAAAACTTTTGAAGCTTGAATGGGACAGCATTTCAATTCTGTATTAAAATTTGGTAATTGACCTCATATGCATTTTGTGGGATGTTGTGAGATAAACTCAAAAGCCATTTTATCAGGTGAAAACAGGGAAGTGCATTTGAATAATGCTCTTCTACATACAAGAGGATTTACCATTCACACCTCCTTTCAAGCTACATCCAAGTGTGAAAACCAGTAGCATTGTACCTAAACGACAAGTGTCTCCTTTCAGGATGAGCCTTTAGAGACAGGCAGGGCTAGAGGTGGGATCTGGACTTTACATATGTAAATTGTATGATTCAGTGAAGAGGATAAGGGGTGAAAGGTGATGGTCATGGTTGAGTGCTTTAGGAAGTAGGGATCATTATGGAGGGCCATTGAGTCAGCTCCCACCACAAACAAATCTCAAACCCCCCTGCAGCAAACCAAATAAAACAAAACAAAAAAATTAAATCCACCAGCTGTGACAGTTAATGGTATTTCAGGTTTAGTTACCAGTGCTAGAGGCACAAAACTGATTTTAATCATAGATTATTGTAATAAAAATAAAATGTAAAATAATAAATATTAAAGAGGGACCAAAGTTTCAAAGCAAATATAATTTGTACAGGATTAACAGTAGTAATTTCTGAACAGAATCAAAAGAACCTGTCCTTACTAGCACAATTACTTAAAAATGTTTTCCATTTATTCAGTTCAGAAAAAGTTCTTTAATATGTAATTAAAATCTGTACCTGTTAAAATATGTACATAAGAAATTTTCACCAGTTTAAATTTGATTTGTTAATGGGTATCTCTATTGTCCATGAGGTTCATTTTACTTTATTTGAGCACTTTCAAACAGACAACTACAATTTTACCAAAGTAGAGTTTCATTTACATGAAAAAAAAAACATTTTATACTCTTCTTTACACTTCTGAACATTGAATGCATCTAAACATCTAAAATATATACAAACACAAGTAAATGTAGTTATCAACTTTTCCACCGCCACATAAATGCATCATTGATTCAAGGTAGTCAAGGAATTGTGAAAACTCGTTTTTGAAAATGGTGGGTTCTACCTGGTGTGTTTTTTGACAGAATAAATTGAGACCTCCGATTGGCCTAAAGAATTATTATAAATAATAATGACCATTTTCTGGCAGCACTCCACTGGGTGTTTTTCCTTTTTCAAATGCATGCTTTTGTGGTCACAACAAATTTAAAAACATGGAATAAACACCTGTGTCTATGGGGAAATCGATCTAAATTTGGGAAACCAGACATGAGTCATTTTTTTCGAATGAAGACCATTTGTTTCGCTTCAGAAGAAACAATGGACCAAATCTTGAGTATTAATTTCTCAAAAACTTAAGCTGCATGACATTAGTGGCAGATGTTCAGAGAAAAAACAAATCTTTGGTCTTTATGCACTGACTGTTTGATTTCTCTGAAGAAAGGATCATATTGCATTATTCCAGGGTAGGGGGGAATTAATCAAGCACATTTGATACTTGAGCTGATGTTGTGATAAAATCTGATTTCAGATCCCGATACAATTCTGTTTGATGCTCAGAGAAAAGATGCCACCTGGCATCACGCAGACCACTCTGTAGTTACAAATCAATAAGAACAACACTGATGCCAATTACGTCAAAATGGGTTAAGGGTTGAAATGGTCATATTGATTTTGGGCAGTCCACTCATAAAGCTAGCTTGATTCTTTTAAGTAGAAAAAATACATGAATTCAATAAAAATAATTCTATTCAAACTACAAGTCAAAGTGTGTGACATGAATGACATACTTTTCAGTTAAAACAGACCATAATCCTTTTCATTTTTAAAAGAACTATGTATGCCAAGGTAAAAATTGATGTTGTTTCACACTACGGTTTACAAACTTTTGTGAAGACCCTAAAAGATCCCATGATTCTGTGAGATGTGGGAAATGGATTGGTACTGAAAGTCCTGTTTTTAGTTATAGAGAAAATTAGTTGAAAAGTATGTAATTAATGGTATGGGTATACACTTCTATTATGATGTTTATCTTTAAACTTGGCAATGAAATTTACCCAGTTTTTAAAAAAAAAAAAAAATTCTCAAATCATGTACAAAAAATAAACGTAAAAGAAAAAAACGCATTCACACAGACACTCGAACATCTCTGAACCGCTGTAATGACCACCAATCCAATAGGTGGCAGTAAAAATGAATGCCATATCGGCATTAGGGGTGTAACGGTTCACAGTATGTATTGAACCATTTCGCTACGGCCTGTTCGGTTCGGTACACTTGCGTACCGTTTCGGTATTTGGTATTTATATAAATAAATATATATATAAATTTTATATATGTATTATTAGTGCGATATTAAGCGCAGCGGAACAATGTTCCTATGCGAGTTTCCGCACGGACGCTATTGAGTGAAGCACAGCTGCACGCCGGGTAGCTGTGAGAAATGGACACAGAGAAAGAGAAGCCAGCGCTTGAAGACCCTCCCACCTCACTACGCTCTCCTGTTTTGGAACACTTTGGTTTCTCTGTTAAAATACATAACGGGTATAGACGAGTGGATAAATTTAAAGTTGTATGCCGACATTGTTCCACGGAGATCGGGCAGGCAACACATCTAACATTTTCTACTGCTGGAGGTATTATAACCAGATCTATGCTCTCTTCAGAAAATGTGGATAGGTTAATCTATCCTAGTTCATCCTTTATCCTAGTATTTCATTTTTTATTTAAAAAAAATGTGTTTTTCTTAATAAAGAGTGCAATTTATTTAAAATATCACCCAAAAGTGTCACTTTTATTTATTTTATGCAAGAATTGTACTGTGTATTGGCAGCTTTTCAAAATAAAGATTATGTAAGTTCTTATTGTTTTGTACTGAACCGAGCTCTCCAAGACACTGTACCGAACCGAATACGATTTTAGCGTACCGTTACACCCCTAATCGGCATGTAAGACAGTCCTCGCTTCGGCCTCCATTAAATGGAGCAGTGTGACTGCCACATTATAAATTGGGAACTAATGGTAAAATCGGTTGGCTTTAATGGATTATTTCATTATGATTTGTCTGGTCCACAGGAAGTGAAATTCTCCTATATGCATACTAATAAGCCACAGTTCTGTAAAAAAACTGATTGAAGAACTTCGGATGTGAGTTTCATCTGAAGTGTCATGTAAAGTGTTTTTGCTTTTTCTCTTGATCTTTTTGCATCTTTATCTCAATTTGAACATGCCATAGAAAACACACTGATCTTCTTGGATTGTGCTTACGATGTCTGGGTCAATGGGTTGTTTTTGAACAGCTTCACTACAAGAGATTTGGCCATCCAACAGCATTTAAATGATCAGTGGAATGTTTTGGGAGTGTTAATAAACAGGTTTTTGTAGAAACATCTTAGCACAGTACAGTAACATATGGGCAACACAAACATTCACACTTACGGGAACTTTTAGATTATTCAATTAACCTGCTGCATGTTTTTGGGATTGTGGGGGAAACTAGACTACCTGGGGGAAAGCCATGCAAGCATAAGGAGAACATGCAATCTCATCGGCAAGCCTTGAACCTTCAAACTGGAAGGCCACAGTGCTACCCAATGCTCCACCGCGCCTATGTGGCATTCATTTAAACAAAATCTGAACGAAATAGGGACTGGACAAGACTCAAAATGGGAAAAACTGGTCACAACACTGGGGTTGCCAGACACATACTGTATTTAGTTCCATTTATAGAAGCGGTATTTACAAAAATATGTGATGATTCAAACTATCAATATTACAGTAAAATCCATCTTCTCAATGGATTTTATTGTAACAACATGGCTGTACTCGGCACACTTTTGGTGGATTTTCCACCAGGTTCTGTACCATGTGGCAGTCCTTTTTACATACTGTGAAAGATTTTTTTTTATCTTTTTTTTAATCATTATATTTGGTCTTAATATTAAAGTCAGTGCTAAACAATGTTAGACTGTTTGGCTAAAGATAAAAATATCTAAAAGGTCAATTTGTGACATGAAATTTGATATCCTTTATGAGCATTTAGAGGGACGCTATGCTGTAATTTTCTTTCTGTTTACAATGGAATAAAGTGTCAGTATTGCTGTGTTCATACACCTTGCATCAAGAGCTGTTAATATTAAAGAGATTTCAATACTCTATAACAATACCCATTTGGAAGAGGTTCTAAAAGCAGGCCAAGTCAGGACAATATGATACTTTTCTCAGTTTGGAAAGAAAAGCATGACGATGATCGCTGACTGGTCAGAAAGAATCATCACTGCATTTGTCATAACATTTGATCATTATAAACCATGTACACAAAATAAAAAAATACCACCCTCTTCGACAGTCTGCATTGTTCTGTGTTGTGTGCGCACAGCGGTGTGTATTTCTTGTGCAGTTCTATCGCGTCACCAAGTGGAATAAGGACAAAGTGTTCCACACAGTCCCATTAGGTGTGATTGTGTGACTGAATGTTGCCCTGCAATGGACTGGCGACTAGTCCAGGGTGTACCCCACCTCTCGCCCAATGTGCCCTGGAGATAGGCACCGGCAGACTCCTGTGACCCCAAAAGGGAATAAGCGAGTTGGAAAATGAATGAATGAATTTATTTAAGGATGTAAACAAACATCTAATAATACATAATTTACACTGTAATTCAAATTAAAGGCAAGCAAATGTGCAATCCTCTTTCTGTTTCATTTTACAGACCCTGGTGGTGAAAAGAAGTATAAAACCTGTGATCTGGCTTGTGTTTTTCAAAGTTCCGGCACAAAACATTGCATAAAAGCACTAAAAGGGCTTCAGGAAAGGCTTGTGTGGTTACACAATATTTTTTATCTTTTTGGAGATTTATGAATTTATATTTTGACTTAACACTTTGATTTTTGTAATAAAAACTGTCTGCATTTTTGAGATTTTTGCTGTGAAAATGTTTTTTTTTTTTACTAAAAATGTACGACTTGTTTTGCTTTGTGCTGACAGTTCCTGTTTGTGAAAAATACAATACTACTATAAACAATTACGACGTCACTGCATTCTTTCATGTGTTGGATCAGGGCTTTACAGAAAACTCCTACTTGGCTGGACTGTCATCAATGCATGTCGATGACTTCCCCGCCAGATTTCAGACAACATGTTGACAAACTTGAATGACAAGACGGCAGACAAACTGCCAGATGCAGCCTTAGACTTATAAAGCGAATGATCTAAATGATCTCAGCATGTCCTTTGTTTTTGAATTCTGAATCATTTTAAGTGTTTTTGTTTTGTAAATGTCACTCCGTGTGCGGGTGTGGACTTGAAATGAATGGCATCTGACACATTTCTGTTAAATAAGCACACTGTATCACTTCCCTTTTTTGAAAGGATTTTTATGGAAAGGAAACCAAATGATGTGCTTTGTGAAACGAACGAGTAAAAAAAATGTGATTGTACCATTACCAGAAAACAAGTGAAATTGAATATGAGAAATATAGATTAACTGTAGTCGGCAACTGAATGATGTCATTCAAAGAAACATGATCGTATTTTGCGTGTGTGTTCATGTGGAAGAGTAATCAAACTCTCAACCTCACATTTGTCAGCCCTCAGTATATCACAGTCCTCTCTTAATGTATATATTGATTTTTCAGAAATTATATAATGAACTCTACAGTAGAGAATGGAGATGTGTCGAGAGAGACGTTTTTATCTCTGAAGGGAGATAACACCTGCTCATTGAATTTCTGTCAAGTCGGTGAGAAATACATTTCTACCCAGGCTTGTCTCGTTGCGTACCTTCTCAGCTGATATCTTAATTGACAAGGGAGATAGAGAAAACACTCAAGCTTTTTTCTTGTGGTGCCTGATCTACTCCTGAGATTACCCCCGATCAATGGATCCATCATTGCTTTTTCAATAAGAGAGGTGGCGTGTTGCATTTCAGCAGAACTGGCCTGAGATTAAGCTGAAACGAAAGACGCAGCAGAGTGATTTATGCAAGCAATGACTTGCACTATATAAAAAAGACTGCATCTTTAAACAGAATCCAACAATGTGTTTTAAATTACATGTGCTTGGTCATCCTCATTTCGACAAGAGAATGGAGGGAGCAAGGGCCTTTTTGAGAGTATGGGGTGAAAGACAATTTCCTGGCTAGGTTTAGTTTTACTTTCCTTTTTTTTGCGTTGTTGCTTGTGGCCACACAGATGAGGTAAAATACACACTGCTGGCCATTCAACACCCCTGCTCCTATACCTCAGCTCATGAAGTATATGTACTAGCTTTATCCAAAAGCAGACCGTTCAACAGGCGTCTAAATTCATGTTTTACATAAGAGTCTGAGCTGCTGTTTACTGCCATTAAAACAGTCTGGCTTGTATCCACCTACAGCAACGTTCTAAAACAATCTGTGTTTTTGAAAGATTCTTCTCATTAGGTTTTGTGTTTCTTATTTGAGTTTTAAGAATACTGCTACATTGTTGAAGGTCCACTCCACACAAACATGGATGCTTCTTGTTTTTTAAAACAAAAATGGTAGAAGTGTACAATCTAAGGGAGAGAAGCCTTCTGAAAATGTTTTTGGGTCGAAAAAAAATAAATAAAAAGAGAACAGAAACTGATCACTGCCTGTTTAGTGTTCTCATCCAACTTTTTGCTAAATAAACATTACAACTTTTAATAAAAAAAAAAGAATCTGTTTACTTCTTCAGTAACTGTTAATGCTAATAATACACTGATATTATCATTATCATTATTAAGATAAAATTATGTATGTATATATATCAATATTTCAAACATATAGTTACATACATACATATATATATATATATATATATATATATATATATATATATATCCCACAATCCCAAAAACATGTGGTTAGGTTTCTAAATTCCCCTTTGGTGTGAATGTGTGAGTGAATGTTGTACCCCTGCCTCTTGCACAATGTGAGCTGGCACCAGCAGACCCCCGTGATCCCAAAAGGGAAGAAGCAAGTTGGAAAATTAACGGATTTTTTGTTAAATCAGTTTAAACAATATGTGGGAAAAATGTTTGAAATTATGCTCATTTTGGAAATGAATATGTATAACTTTTTTCATTTTAAAGATTATTTTTTTCGGCTGTAGCCTTTATTGATTTTTTCTTTTAATGGATAGGACAGTGGAGAGTGACAGGAAATCAGGATAAGAGAGAATGGGAGAGACAACGAATTCAGGATTCAAACTTGCGTCAGCCCTGTGCAACCGCACATATGTGTCCAGGACACTACCACTACACCACGCTGCAGGACACTTGTTTTATTTTAAATACATTTAAAACAAAAAATATTGATGTTTATTTTTATATATAGGCCATTTTTAACTTTTATTTGTCAAAATAAACACCAAAGACCCTCCAAGTGAAAATCACCAGGCAGTTCTATGATGGCCAGATAAAAAGATTT
Organism: Danionella cerebrum; assembly: GCA_007224835.1. Taxonomy (NCBI): domain Eukaryota; kingdom Metazoa; phylum Chordata; class Actinopteri; order Cypriniformes; family Danionidae; genus Danionella; species Danionella cerebrum. The sequence continues at coordinate 36,914 of SRMA01025660.1, forward strand.
TTTATCTTTATTTTATGCTTTACATTCAACTTGAATATATTGATCTATATGCAACTGTCTTAAGTACTTCTTTAATACTGCGTCAACTTTATGTTTTCTTGGACTTTTCTACATTTACAATATTTTCCTTTAAAAAAAACCCTTATCTTGTCATTTTCCTCGGCTAGAAAAACTGTTATATTATTTGCCATGTTAGAATGAAATACAGAAAGACTAGTGCAACAACTGCTGACTGCTCTCAGTCAGTCCAGATCATGAATGGACAACCCGTTTTCTCTTAATGTGCTGCCTCAGCCAGTCCCTCACAACCAGTCCATTCATAAAAACGTGGGGCTTAAATGTGCGCGTGTGTCTGTGTGTGTGTGAACGCGTGTGGCTCGTTTCTGTGCAAAAAAAACGAAAGAGGAAAGCCTGGCCCCCTCAGCAGGGTTGAATGACTGGTCTCTGTACATTTTTGGCACTCTTGAGGATGTTTTTGCAGACTTTGTTGCATAGCAGCTGTATTTTGGAAAGTTGAGAGCTGCATATTTTGTTTCTGGGTGGTTGGGGGGGGATGGCAACGCAACAGGATAAAAGTAATAGATCGGACACAATTGGAGAGTTAAAGGAAGACAAACTGAACACATAAAAAGATTTAGACTGTAAACTCACAAATCCCTTTGCATACATCTTATGTTTATCTATTTTAGACCGTAGACTTCTGTTTTCTGGATTAGGATCTGCAACCTCAACTTCCTGTGTAATTACTACAAGGCACACAACTAAACAATGCCTCTCACAACACAGCCTTTGCAGGATTAACTCACATCTTGGAGCACTCAGAGCTGAAAACAGAGAGAACGGCACACTAAATGATCACATTTCTTTACAGTTGGAGGGGAAACAGGATGGGGGTGGAGTTAAAACCTCCATTCAGAAAAAGGAACCAGAGGGTGGAGTCACGTCTGCTCTCAGGCATTTTCATGAATGGAAGAAAGAATCCTGTGCTTTGAGGGCCATTACAAACAAGCCCAAAAGTCCCAGTGTTCCATTTAACCAGATATTTATTTTGTAATTTATTATCTTTTTTGTTAAGAACAAAACATTCATTTGTGTACTTGTGCTTGTTTTTTTTTTATTATTATTTGGTGTTTAAGTTTCCCATCTATTTAATTAGCACCTCTAAATGACTAAATATGCAAGTTGCAAAAATGCAAAAAAAGACAAACCAATACAAATATGAAAGTTTACTTTTAGATCCAAAACCTTTGGCCACTCATTTCAAACAGCGTGGTTTAGTTTAAAGTCAAGAATACGCATTTTAAAGCACACAGCATGTCCCAAAGAGCTTAACTCATCATGTTCACAGCCCATGTATTCAACGACAGTTTATGTACAAAGAAGAACTCTCCAGCCAACTTGTGGAGTTCCATCACAAATAATGACAAACAGAGGTCACAGCTACGCCAAATGGAGACTCTCAATGTGGAAAAACTAGAGGGAAGGGGGATAGATTTGCCAGATGTGCAGGTGTTGCACAACAGCATGTCCAGCACCTCCCCCAGCTTCTTTAATCTGGCATTCCGCTCTGTCCTGGAGTCTTAGATTCACGATCGTGCCCAGACGGGAAACAACTTCACTGGTAAAAACAACTAAACACTGGACTCAATGCATCTTGTTTTCCCTGATGTGTTTACAGAAGAAAGGCCAGGAGAGAGTAATAAAACGTAACATGCTGGCACGGTTTAGCAAAACATCTGACTCACCTGAATGTCAGGATCATTTGTGTTTGAAACCTAGCGAGGCTATAGGGGAGGACATTGTGTTTGTATTTTTAGAGATCCAGACACAATGTGAGCAGATCTCACGTTTATGCCTCATCGACAACCTTTTTTCCAATGAGGCTCTTCTAATTCTTGAGTTATTACTCCATTAGGTCTAAATGAAAAGGCGGGTGTTGCTGTCAGTCAAAGCTTTGCTCCACTTAACTAATGTGACAGACCCGTCAGCCTGAACTCCCATCTCCTCTGTGACTATTACGAAAGGCTGTCAGTGGCAAAGAGCACTGGTGATTGGTTATGTCCTGATGGGGTTAAGTAGACATGACCCCACCGTGCCCCAGAGTTCATCCCCACTTCCTCCCCAGTATTGTTGCACAACTGACAAGAACAATATGTTATGGGGAGCATCTGTCACTAGATGTCATACCTAGAATGAGGTGCTACCATTGTTTGCAAACACCGTTTTTAGGATTGCGTTTGGCTAAAACAAGAACAAGATCTGTGACTCATACTGTGTGTTACTTTGTATCGCACACCGTAACGCGGTAAAGGCCCAACCCAACATGTTGTGAATGGCTAACAAAAGGTTTGAGAGGAAGTATTTACATAGTGCACGCCACAAAGCCTGGCATGCCATTGACAGGAGACACAACAAAATGAGCCAAGCGGTTGAAAAAAGGTGGCCTTTGCATTGTGCCCTAGGAATTTGTTTTCCCATTTACACCTCTGACGGACACAAAAAGGCAATCTTTGTGCTTGACTCCTGAACGATCTTTTAACTGGCTTCCTTGGCTACTCAATTGAGTCTTTCAGGAAGATGCAAATGTGGGGTGATTTTGAAAATGAACATCCAAATAGGTCCGTGTGAGGGTGGTAGGTCAGGTATCACTTTTTTCTTTGACTCAGATCCTGAGAACAGGACTGTTTGTCTCAAAACTCCACACCTCAGCCTCCAGCATTATCAATCAGTCAATTTCAGAACAAATATCTAGAAGACAAACCTACTTCCTTTTCTTTATCTTTTTGTTTTTGTCATCTCTCTCACACTCTTGGGTTTCGAGAACATTAAGGATTGAGCATAACGCATAAATCAAAGAGAAGCCGTACTTACAATTCTCTGAGTGAAAGTCAGGAACAAACTGTTCATCGCTGTCAGGAACTTGTGCTGCACACAAAAAATGATAACATAAGTCCATGTGATTTTTGTATTTGGTTTAACAACATCACATAAACTTCTTACATTATTTTATCAAGTACCTCTGATCCAGTCTAAACCAGCAAGATTTTTTCACAAACACATTTATATTTAAACGTCATTCAAGTAAATGTAAAACTAATAATGAAAACTTTTAAAATATGTGTAGAATCACGCATACGTTTCTTTTATTTTAAATTATTAAATTGTTTATAAATCTAATTCGAGTAAAGCAATGCTGTTCAAATGCCAAACTGATCCATGTAAAAACTGTATCAAATACCAGTAAAATGATTACAACTTATGTGTAAATGTCATATAAACATGAAAAAACTAAATCAAATCCATTTTTCTATTTTCCAGTAGACACTGAGCAGACTTGAAATAAGTTTTCAAACCCAGTCATTTTTCTTAAGCACATATAATCTTAATGGGCATTTTGACTGGAGGAAGGGATGGACCGTCCATTAAGCCTTGCTAGCCTCAGTCTCCCTTTATCATCTGTGTGAAACCTGAGTTACTGCCTCTGGACGGCCCATGACCTTCACCTCCACTTTTCCATGTGTCAGCACTTTTCCACAGGCAGATCAATATCCTTTCTGAATGTGTCTTCAGATACCTTTATTACTGCAGAATTCCATCAAATGAACAATGGATCGGCTAGAATTGCTCCCATATCTAGGCTCCATGTGTATTGTACGTTATACATTTCATGTCGCTTTTGATTCTGGTTAGTTACACATATTCAGAAATAGATAAAAAAAAACTCAAGGTTAAATAAATGTTATATATACACAGGAAATTCTCAAACAATTAGCATATTGTGATAAAATTAATTATTTTCTGTAATCTACTGATAAACAATAAACTTTCATATATTTAGATTCATTACCCACAACTGAAGTAGTTCAATTAAGCTCAACCTTAAGCTCATCCAGAGTGTTGGGTCTTGCGTCTCTCAACTTTCTCTTCACAAAATCCCACAGATTCTCTATGGGGTTCAGGTCAGGAGAGTTGGCAGGCCAATTGAGCACAGTAACACCATGGTCAGTAAACCATTGACCAGTGGTTTTGGCACTGTGAGCAGGTGCCAGGTCATGCTGGAAAATGAAATCTTCATCTCCGTAAAGCTTTTCAGCAGACGGAAGCATGAAGTGCTCCGAAATCCCATGAGAGCTAGCTGCATTGATCCTGCCCTTAATAAAACACAGTGGACCAACACCAGCAGCTGACATGGCACACCAGACCATCACTGACTGTGGGTACTTGAGACTGGACTTCAGTCATTTTGGCATTTCCCTCTCCCCAGTCTTCCTCCAGACTCTAGCACCTTGATTTCCGAGTGACATGCAAAATTTGAGCAACAGTCCAGTCTGGCTTCTCTCTAGCCCAGGTCAGGCGCCTCTGCCGCTGTTTCTGGTTCAAAAGTGGCTTGACCTGGGGAATGCAGCACCCGTAGCCTGTTTCCTGCACACACTGGCTCTAGATGTTTTTACTCCAGACTCAGTCCACTGTTTCCGCAGGTCCCCCAATGTCTGGAATCAGTCTTTCTCCACAATATTCCTCAGGGTCCGGTCACCTCTTCTCATTCTGCAGCGTTTTCTGCCACACTTTTTCCTTCCAACAGACTTTCCACTGAGGTGCCTTGATACACCACTCTGGGACCAGCCAGATTCATTCAGAAATTTCTTTCGATGTCTCACCCTCTTGCTTGAGGGTGTCAGTGATGGTCTTCTGGACAGCACTTTTACCCATGATTACGGTTTTGAGTAATGCACCAGGCTGGGAGTTTTTTTAAAAGCCTCAGGAATCTTTTGCCGGTGTTTAGAGTTAATTAGTGGATTCAGATGATTAGGTTAATTGCTCGTTTAGAGAACCTTTTCAAGATATGCTAGAACATCCTGTATGTATATATATATATATATATATATATATATATATATATATATAAGGTTGTTCATATATATATGCATTTCCTACACCAACATATTAAATGGTCATACGTATAGTGACATGAAAGTGATTTTCATATGAAGTGAAAATTGAGTATGTATTTTCCTCAAACATTTTAATCACAACTTCTTTCATATTTAATTTTTCTATAAGAAAATTTGGTCATTTGGTGCATTTTTCGAAATCATTATGCAAATAAAGGCATCTCTCCTCACATCCTCACAATATTTTCAATCAATTCTTGTAAACCTTATGACAACTGTAAAAAAAGTGATTTATTTGCAAATCACTAATATGAAATTTTACATGAATCGCATAGTTGCATGTGTTTGAAATAAAATTACAATAACAAAGATTTTACTAAATTGCATTATTTCCATTGTTTCCAAAGTTACAATGATTCAGAAATCAAAAACTTTTAATTTTAAATTAATGTAATTCCACCTCATGCCCCTCTTTTTTTCTTAGCCATGGTCATGTGACATGATGTAATTGCATGGCATCTATAGCACCATTCATTGACTTTTAACATCATCTGGTCAAATAGTTATATTATTTAGGTTTGTTGTTTGGTTTTTGAAACACAAATTGTGAAATTGAGTAAAAGCTATTTTTACTAACTAGGTTATATTGATTCAGGATGAAAATATGAGGTTTAAAAAGTCAAAATTAAATCTGTGTGTCATTACAGCGAATCTGTGTAATGTAATTTAGACCCTTTAAGATTTACACATCACACAATGACTGATTAACATATACTTTTTAAATACAGAATTCATTTGTTCTGGAGGTTATTTCCATCTGCAGATTGGTTAGATGTCAACAGAAATTGGTGACTCCTTCCGCATTTTTAAGCTCAACCCTTAATCACTAAAGAAACATTTGGTTAGCACTCTAATGTCTGTTCAGGCCTCAAGCAGATTTGTTTCCAATACAGACCATCTTTACACATAGTTTTCCAGAATTGATGTCCTCCCTCTTCCCATCACTAGCATGCAGCTAGATCCAGCTGATGGATTACTAGTCTTTTGAGCTGATGTAGCCAATTACCTCACCTACGCATTGTAAGCATGTTTCAATAGAATTAAAATGATTTGAGTCAATGGGGCCAAATTACAAAATATTCTGAAGGACATTCATAATAATCTTGACTTGCTGGAATTCATTGCTTGCTTTGAAGTCTTGAAATGCTGACTTTTAGGGTCACATGTTGAGTGTTTGAGGAGGGAACAAGCAAGAGAATGAATAGACTAGATAAGTTCAAGGGAAAGTAGAAACCACACTGAAATGTAAAGAATTCAGACAAGGAAATGTTAGATTTGATCGTTTCTTCATCTCAAACTATTCACTTATCTTGTATTGTACACAGTTAACGATCACATGCAAACATATTCCATCAATATGAACATTTCTGTAAAGGTCAAACTGGGTGAAGGCTACAGACAGAAGCACTGGGTTTTTCACTGAAAACATTACATAATAATATACGGTAACAATCAATAACGTCCCATAAAAGGTATTAATATTATTAATATGTGGTTTTGCTGAGTCTAAAGTTTGTAGATTTGCAGACTGGGTCAATAATGGAACATGACTCCGTAGATGGTCACTCAATAAACTTGGCTTAATTTCTCTTTTTATGCAAAAGTGAGACTAGAGACAGAAACTGCCCTAGAGTTGTCCTTGAATAAACATATAATTTTTACTTATAAGAAGCTAAATGTAAAGCACCAAGTGTTACAAAGTGCAGTGGTAAAAAAGCTCTTTGTACGTGCCAGAAAAGACAAGGATGAGAAACAACTGTTGTTCCTCTTCACCCACTGTTCTATTTTATTCCTGGCATGCTCTTTGTCATGAGAGATTGTCTGCGACAGCAACTTTAACTTTTTTTTCCCCTTGGACATATTCAGTTTTTTTTTTCATCTCGTCAAAGAGATACAAAAACCAGAACATTGGAAGATTAAAATCCGTCTCTTTAACATTAACCTTGCACTTCCTGTGTGACGGAAACAGTGCTGCCCTATGAGCATGCTCAAAGAAATTACATTAATTCCATAGATGCTGCTCTTATCCTGTTGCTATACTGTAATTATATTACACCCAGTTAAGTCTCTTCTTTTCTGCCCAGAGGCTAATTTTATGAGTCAGAGCTGAAGCCGATTTTTGGACCACCAGATCAAGAATAAACCATTTAGTCTTGGTTAAATGTTCCCCTTTTTTTAAATCAAGCACATACCATTTTGCACAGATAAAATGTTTTGATTTAAAGTAATTCCCCAAAGCTCTTTTGAGTTTTGAAATCATCCAGATTTCTGTCAGTTTGTTTGTGTGTATCGGAACACGTACATGTTCACATTAGACCCTGTGTCTGTGCACATCCGTGGGAGTGTCTGTGAGAGCGTGTGTTTTGTTTCAAGTCTTTAGCTCTCGGGAACATCTTGTCAAGGGCTTTGAAATGCAAGTCAGCACAAGACCAAAGTTTGTCTGTCCAAGCATAGAGACATGTTTCCCTTTTTTGAGGAAACCTAGATTACTTTTTTTTTCATTCAGCAGATCCTGGGCGGAGCCGGGAGGTCTGCATTAAAATGAAAAAAAAAAAATCTTACATGACTGGACAAGCTCTTCTACTAACGGTTTACAGCTTTGTTTTACCCTTTTAAGAGTAAAATCCCTGCAGCACTGTCTGATTGAATAATATAGTGAATTACACATAATAACCACCTGATTACACTGGAAAGAGTAGCAGTTTTCAATAAAGAAAGATTTGCTACTGGCAAAACAACAAAGTGTGTGAGGATTAAATCTCTGCAAATATCTGCTGCTGTAATACTAGTCTGCGTCTGCACTCGTTTACCACCTACTGACAAAATTAAATGTGCAGATGCAAGAGTTCAATTCAATGTGCAAAATAAGTATTTGAAACCAATAAGAATGCCACTTTCCTTAATGTGTTTTGAGCGTATGAAGATTAAAAAAAAGTACATCTTGGTGGCAGCCAATCACACATTCTACTCAACAATACAGAAGCATTCCATCAATGTTGTGGTGAATCCAGCAATAGTTTCTATCTGAATACAATGCGCTGCCCATTACTTAAGAAGTTATGAATGGGTCTGAAAAGTTTCAACTAGAGTGTAAACAAGGGAGTGCCAGAATGATAAAAATGTGCTGAAAAGGGTTAAAATCTTCTGAATGGTTTTAACATGCGGATAAACACTGTTCTGTTCCCAGATGAGGCGGCATGGTGGCACAGTGGGTAGCACTGTGGCCTTCTGTTAGAAGATTGTCGGTTCAAGGCTCGCTGGTGACCTTCCTGGAAGGAGTTTGATTGTTCTCTATGTGCTTGCGTGGATTTCCTCCAGGTTTCCCCAAAATTAGGTTAATTGAATAATCTAAATTCCCCTTTAGGTGTGACTGTGACTGTCCAGGGTGTACCCCCGCCTATCGCCCAATGTGTGACCCCTAAAGGGAATAATCGGGTTTGAAAATGAATGAATGTTCCCAGATGAATATACCAGGGTTTTTCTCCATCATAATTTTGTTGTATGACATTTTGGTCATAGCTTTGGTGTAAATTCTAAGAATTGTTTTGTTAAATAAATAACTGTAAACATCCCTGTGTTTAATGCCCATAACATATGAAAATCATAAAATGATGCTGAATAAAAAGAGCAGATAGTTTTGCTTTGAGGATGATGACAGAACTTTAATTCTTCTTCTGAACACACAACTGTATCAATTTTTTTAACAGTTTTAAAAGGAACAGAAACACATAAAATGGGTCAGGGCCATAAACATGCCGCACATGTCATCTGTTGGTGACTGGTCCAGTATTGACCTTTTACCCTTTTTTTTAGATTGTGAGTTTCTTGACAACTTTTAGTAACTTTGCTACGTCTCATTCTTTCTGGGGCAGATGGACTTTCTGGGCAAGACAGCCCCAATCTGCAAAACCCAAACTGCAAATTCAGAATTACTACCTTTCAAAATAACCAGATATGTGTGGACAGGGCCTTAAATTGAAGCTACCCTTCGTTACTTTATCTCATTCCTATTAGTTGCATTATTACCTTGTGTACTTTTTTTTATTTAGCTTGCCATTTGTTTTATAATCAATGTGTTTTTATTTAATTACAAAGTATACTTTTGTTCTTTGCAAGGGGAAAAAAATGGTGGGAAGCACATTTCATGTACATTACAAGGTCTTTATGTAAATTAGGCGAGGGTGTCATTTAGAAACTTTTCTTACCAAGGATTTGGCAAAAGTGGTTTGGTGCTATAGATCCAACACCCATCACTTTCAAAACATTCATCTTTTATACATGTCATACATGCACATTCACAACTTTAGATCTGTCCAACAATGCAAGTAAAATGTACGCATCACACTTAAAATAAAACCAAAACACATACAATTTCACTTTCAGTGAGGATACATCCGTTGTTTATCCATTAGATTCAAATACAGACAGTATTCCACATCTTAGCCATTGTCTCAGAACCCATAAAGGAGTGCATCAATTGGACAGATGTATAATTAATTGAGAACTGTGGGGATCCAGCCACCCGGTCTCTTTGAGAGAAGCCTTTTTGTTCTCCACACGCTGACATGTACACGGTAAATTGTTTCTGGCAGGATTCATTTGAACTATTTGCCTCCTGACTGTCCAGCTTTGATACTGTTTGTTTGCTTTGTCTGCCTGAGCTGGCTTAAAGTGCCCCGGTCATGACTGTCAGAATAAAAAGCATCCAGCAGCATTGTGTAATCGAGATATTTTGAGGACGAATGCAAATGCCTCAAAACAGTAACAGGATAATTGTCCTGATGTGCCGTAAACTTTATGAGTTCACACCTACTAAAGCATAGTCCCTACAGATCTACATTAAAGAAGTAACTCATTGCACAAAAAAAACTATCCGAGAACTACAATTACTTTTTTATACACGCTTGTACCACAATCATTTCAGAACTCATAGCCACTAAAGGGATATTTAATGCCGTGTAGACATCCATTATATGATCTGAATAGATACATACCTTCAGTGAGCCATGTCTCCTGAAGTTGGCTTAGATCCTGAAAAAGGTCTGAAAAGAAGAGAAAACCTGATTTATATTTCTAATTCTCCATGGGACATTAAATTAAATATGCATATTCCTTTAGGAAACGCATCCATTTATCTTTAGCACAAATAAAACAAATGGAGATTTTCAGAAATTGCTTGCTACTGTACCTTCAGATTCCTGAGGAGGTAATTCTGCGTCCATGAATTTCCTTTTATTTGCCATCAATAGCCTATTTAGGGGCCCATTTCCTTGTGACCTCTACAAAAAAAAGTAATTGTGTTATGTAAGTGAAAATACCAATACACGAAGAAGACTGGTGGATAGTGAAAGAAACTAAAAATAACACAATGGTAAATCAGTAATAACAATATATTATATAACAATATATAACAATAATGTTATTAAAATGCTTAAAGTTACAAAGTAAACAGGATTTTCTTAATACATTTCCAAAAACTGATTGATTCCTAACGTTAGCAAAACACTAACACGCATCCTGAAAAGGGAAGTTCCTTTCAACTGGAATTTAATGTTCTTAAAACGATTTGCAATTCACCTTTTGAGCACCCAACAACTAAAAGAGACCCGGGAGATTTCCCTCCCTGGTAGACTTTGTCTCAACCCGAACTAAAAGTAGTTTCACCGACCAAAAAATATCACATAGCTCCGACGACCGAGAAGCAGCGCAACATCCCCGCGTGAAAATCAGCAAAGCTTTGAAGTGAAAAAAGCCATACTCACATTCGCTAAAGTATAAGGCACTTGCTGGTCCAGATATCCGTCCATCTTATAATCCATGCCTTAACCGTTTGTGGTCATTTAGGCTGTGTTTTAATGAGCTCCACGCAGACTGAGAGGGGAAGGAAGACGGAGAAAGCTCGGCAGTAGCAGCAGCACTTTGTGAATGGAGCGCGAGAAGCCTGCATACGTAATGAGCTCCATTCACAAAAACCACCAGCGTGGTAGAAGCTCACGGTCTTCTCCCTGATAAATCACTGTTTTGACAGTCTAGAACCTACTGTTTGCTTCTTTCGTTTCGGGGCGCCCACATTAGTGCTTTAAGTAGTGTATGTGGAGTTTGTGAGGTGCGAACAGAACCTGGCTACTGATAACGCAAAGTTCGCCCAGAGCTTAGTGTGCGTTTAGCTTGCTCAGTAAATACGGGGAAATGAAGAGTTTTGCAGCATTATTTTACACATTGATGTAAAATAGTCCATTTGAGTTGTAATATTTTAATAGTCTGTTACTGCAAACTTCAGGCAGCTCCAGAGAGAGGGGTGAACTGTAGAGTCACTAGCGAGTTGTTTTTAAGAGTTTAATAGCTCTTCTTTGCTTGCTTTTCGGATGTTCGCTTCGTTTGGTGGGTTTTGATTGGAGGATTTTTTCTTTCAAGAGCTCAAATTTCTTCTCTTTGTCTTTCCTTATGAATGAATCCTCTCTGGCCATCACAGCCAATCAGAATCAACGCCTGACAACAAAGGGCGGAGCCTGCTTGATTTCAGCCAATCGCCACTTAAGAATCCAAAGGGTTTTCCCTAGTACGTTTCCAGTTGTTTTTCATTCACAAAAAGGGGAAAGTCAGAGGAGGAAAATGCCATTCATAAAACTTGCCCCAGCAGGAAAGTTTTATGGTTGTTTTCAGTGTTTGCTTTATTAACAACAGATACAGCTTGCGAAAACATCACGTGACTAGCACTGGTCAGTCTGGTTGCTGTTTTAGAAGCGCAAAGAGTTTGGTTTACTGTTCACAAACACACGCACACACTGCTGACATTTATCTTTATACACCCGAGTAAAAGGCATAATGCTGAGCAGTGACGCCGTTTAGTGCCAACTAATGTAATAAACCGAGCTTCGGAACAAATGTGGGATTTAATTATACACCTTTATGTATTTTGGAACAAGCGAGCCATCGACAAGGATACTAGACTATGATAAACATTTGTCTTACGACAAGTCACAAAACTTCTGGACTTATTTAACAATTTGGTCCAAATGTATAGAACAATTTCCCGCATGGACCGTAAGAATATAGTGTCATTTGATTAACTTTTGCCTCTTTGTTTTTTTAACCTCCATTCACTTAAAATGATTGTAATATTTGTAACAGTTGCTTAGACAAATTGTATCAAATTCAGTTATTTCCATAATTTCAATTGAATGTAAATTGTTATGTTCTATTGAAAAATGGTACTGGTGAAGTTGTGGTCTTGGTTGGATCCTGTAATTAATTTAAGATAATCCATATTGGCAGTTGGTGAAGGCATTTTTGACTCCCTTCTAATTGTTAGCATTTGCTCGCAGATGAAGAAAGGATCCAGAAAGCTATAGGTAGGTTTATGTCAACGGTGGGACATTTCAAGTTATAAAGTGAGTTTCAGAGACATTTTTTCAAAGCATTAAATGGTGATACAACACTTGACTTGTTGGCTGTCTCACATGTTTTGAAGTTGGCCACTTATTCCACTTTTCCACAAAAGTGTTTTTAATGCCACTGTTCGATGCAGTGTGCTTTTTGAGGCATTTCATTCACATCCAGTACCCTTTAGCAATAGGTTCTAAAAGCAGGGTAAGATATGACATGGTGACTCTTTACTCTGATTGTAAAGAAAGGCGAGAAAACATCCCGTTGATCACTGATTGGTCAGAAATAATCATTTGTCATACCATTTGAGCTCTACAAAAAAAACATACACAGAATAAAAATGCCACTCCTTCAACCATATCGATTGTTTCATGTTGCATGTACTTAATGCTGGGCATTTCTCTTCATTTGATTTTCATGGTGTGGTTGTCCAATATTATGAGGCATCTTGATTAACATGATCTAAAACAGAGCCACGCAGAGCTGATACTTGAAGTTGGTGGATGCACAAAGGCAAACCGTGGCATGTACAACTAAGTCATACTAAGCTGAATTGTGCTATTTCTAGAATCCAGAGGTAAGTGGTGTAAGTTGGTGGCTTCTCTCCTTTTTTAAGTTTAGAGGCAAATTTTATGGTAAATGGGTCTGAAGATTGACTAGGCAGCTCCAGGAGCTTAACATTCATCTTAAACCTCACAAAAGTTGCCTCGATGATGTATTCAGTGTTATTTATAGTTACTTATTCATAGTGAAATATCCATCCTTTTCCAAGTTTTATGGGTAGAAGGAGACTCTAATCCAGATTTGATGGTACACAGTAGGGTTGTAAAAATGTATTGTGGCAAAATGTATCACAAGCTCTAAATGCGTTTCCACAGTGATTCGAATTTTTAATCCAAACTTTTTTGATCTTTCAGATTTTGCGTCAAGCATATGATTTTAGACTTTTCAGGAAAAGTATTACCGATTATGTGTTTGGTGTTCATGGTTGTTTTTATTGTTATTCTGCTTTTCACAGTTGAAATAATATAGTCCCAAAATGTCTTTTTTTTGTAAAACAGTCAAAATCTGCAGGTAATCAAGTGCACCCTGCCCTATACTATGTAGTATTTATAAACAGATTTAATTTCAAATGGAGGCAGCTAAAATTAACCTTTTATAAGTAGCTTTCATTGATGCAGCAGCTCCCTGAACCTGAACCACTGGTGACAGAACCTGGACTGTGTGTGTTTTCAGTTAGTGCAAGTGATCCATGTGATGTGAGAAATGAATTTTCAGGAGCCAGGGACAGTTATTACCTTCCACAAACGTGTTAACTCCACCCCTTGAAAGAACAGGCCTGTCATTGTTTATGTACTCCTTGTCATGCCAATGTTTACTTTAAAATTTACTGAAGGTACCTTGTAACTTATTTCAAGTACATTCAAAAACTGACTTGAAAGTTCATGGAATTGTGTCATTTTGAAATTAGAATGTATATATCAATAATATTTATTAAACAATTGCTTTCATATTAAAGCAAGTCAAATAATGCAAAGCCCTGGTACACTATGAGTAATTGTGCATTTTGACCACCTGCTAGGATTTCCATTATCTCTCTTGCCAAGCAAGAGCCATGTGTTCAAGCTATAAAGCATATGCTCACACTTTTTCTGCCAAATACTTATCATTTCTCTTAAACACTTGTCTTGCACCAAATATGTTTAGACATAAGCGTCTTGTCATCAGTGCAAATCTGTGGGGGGATTAAGTCTGAAGGTATATCATCTACAGTATAAAATTAATCTGTTGTTAATATGTGAATCTTTAAAATTAGCAGTTTAAAACAAAATTAAATACCCTTAAACTGCCCGTAGAAAGCCAATTGAGTCATGGAACCATATGATGTGTTCAAATCAAATGAACCACTGAATTAACCATCCATCGATATTCTGTGCCTGTTTAATCCAGAGAGGGTCACAGGTTCACTCCTGTTCACAGAGGGGGAAAGGTGAGGTAAACCTTAGACGGGCCAGGCATCAAATTAGTTAATAATGTAATCTTTTGAACTAAAAACAGTAGTGCACCATATGTTTTATTTGTATTTATTGATGTAATATCCCTTTTGGAAGATCAAGCATGACCAGTTTAAATCAGCTGTCGTTGTCCAAAACACAGATTGAGCTGATCATGCTGGGTTTTATCTTAGGGATATTACTCCAGCTCCATCCCTCAAAATTCACTGTCTGGACTCCATCTTCCTGCAAAAGTATTCCTAATTTCATATGATATGAAAGACTGCAGTAAATCCTGGAGACTATTCAGCTTTCTTTCCGATTTCTACATTAAAACACAAAAGGGTTCTAATGAAATGTAATAAATGGTTATAGAGTAACCAGTGACACTATTTGATTTGAGCCTTTTTCATTCCATATAATTTTATGGCCATTGGTGCCCAGTGAAGCGTGCAGCATTTAGAGTAAACAGGAAGTTAAATGTGTGCACAGACAGACGCTTGGTAAGGTGCTGACCCGGGGATGTTTACAGTGCACAGAGGGTGTGAGGAAGGGCAGCTCTCCGGGCCAGGCCATGTCAACTGGAAAGAGATTCCCAGTGCAAACAGCACCGTGCGAAAATCAGGAACAGGCTGTTCGGGCAAGGGTGGAGGACAAACCTTTTCTTCGATCTGCTACTAAATACAAGGACTAAAAATAAACCATACAGACGTGCTTGACGCTGACTTATCTGACATCCTTTTTATGCCACGCTGCCAAATTTGGACCCTGGCTGCCTTTGCATCCTGTAGAACAGAAACCAAGGCGCCAGGCCACACGTCCTCTGATTTCCTTCAATCTGCTTTAGCTGATTTTATTCTTCAGGAATATTTGGGTAAGGTAAAATATAGATGGCAGAAACAATTCCCATGGCATCATTGTGTAGTCTTATAAGTGGCTGCAAACAAGCACATGTTTTAAAAGGAGATATGAAAACTAACAGATCAGAAGGAAAGCAGATCTGCCTCTCTGTGGTCAGTTGTAAATCCAAATGTAGTGTGATGGCAGATGCCGTGCTAGATTTACACTCTCTGGCAGCAGGTTATTGTGTCACACTGTCTCTGCATGCTGCTGGGTAGCCTCTCCTGTTAAATTATCCACTAAACAGTGTAGAATATTACAAAATGAGCATTTGAATGGACATCTCCCAATGGTGTTATATTTGCCTCCTAATAGATTTCAATACACATTTTTATTTATTAAGTGACTATATTTATTTATTTGACATTATAGCATTTATTTAGGGTTATAAAAATCGAATTCTCAGCTATTTTTTGCAAGAAAGTTTGCTGTTTACTCTGGCAGCAGAAGTGCAAGACTGCAGAAAACAACACAGTAAATATAACTGCAAGCAGTAATACGAGGTCAAACCTAAGACAGGACGACTTGGCAGACAGGCAAATGAACACATTTCTATTAGATTATAGGCAAAACATTCTAAAACATTAAGTGGTTCATAAACTTTGACCTTAAGGTGACACTGTTATTAACTTTATTGTGTGATCAACGTTAAGCACTAATGACCTACACAGATGTTAGGGGCCAGTATGTCAATGGTTGTAGAGATGCATCTTCAAACTAGATTTTAAAGTTTGCACGCAAACTTCGATGTTGGCTTGCGTTGGTACCGTTAATACCTTTTTTTAAATGTTGTCAATTCCGCAACAATAACATAATCCAACCCCCATGTCTCTATGATTCTCATAAGCTGAGATAGGTACATGCAAAATTGGTTGCTATGGTAACCAGTCTGGTTGCTATGGAGGGGTAAGTGACCTAACATATTGTTCCCCATGTCAACACGAGTAAAATACACCAACCCCCATGTCTCTATGACTTTCGTAAGCTGAGATAGAGATACGCCATATTGGTTGCTATGGTAACAGTGTGGTTGGTATGGAGGGGTCGCTGACCTAATATATTGTTCCCCATATGAATACGAGTAAATTACAGCAACCCCCATGTCTCTATGATTTTCCTGAGCTGAGATAGGTACATGCAAAATTGGTTGCTATGGTAACCAGTCTGGTTGCTATGGAGGGGTCAGTGACCTAACACATTGTTCCCCATGTCAATACCTCAACCCCCATGTCTCTATGACTTTCCAAAGCTGAGATAGAGCTGCGCCATATTGGTTGCTATGGTAACCAGTTTAGTTGCTATGGAGGGGTCGCTGACCTAATATATTGCTCCCCATATCTATACGGGTAAAATACAGCAACCCCAATCTCTCTATGATTTTCCTAAGCTGAGATAGAGACATGCCATATTGGTTGCTATGGTAACCAGTCTGATTGCTATGGAGGGGTCAGTGACCTAACACATTGTTCCCCATGTCAATACATCAACCCCCATGTCTCTATGACTTTCCAAAGCTGAGATAGAGCTGCGCCATATTGGTTGCTATGGTAACCAGTTTGGTTGCTATGGAGGGGTCGCTGACCTAATATATTGCTCCCCATATCTATACGGGTAAAATACAGCAACCCCCATCTCTCTATGATTTTCCTAAGCTGAGATAGAGACATCCCATATTGGTTGCTATAGTAACCAGTCTGATTGCTATGGAGGAGTCAGTGACATCATGTTGTAATCTACTTTACATTTAGAATAATATAAAGCAACCCCCATGTCTGTACTGTGTTCTGTTTAGAAGATATTTGACATTGAAAGTTATGTCAAAAGTGGGTGTGGCTTAATGATTTTATGTTAATTCACAAGCAATGATTGGCTGGATAAGTGATTTGCTTCCTTATTGCTAGTATGACTTTCCAGTGTCAATCAATTACAGAAGCTCTTTTACATTAGGATCTATGGGGTTCATGCTCCATTCATTTCAATGGGCCATTGAAAGTCAATGAGACACCTTTGACCTACTTATTTGAAATCAGCTTGCACCTGGAGTTATCAACTGCCAGATTTTCAAAGGAGTCAGCTGACTCAACTGTCAGATTTTCAAACGATGGCAAATCTGCTGGAGAAAATCCGATTTCCATGCATCAAACAAATAAAGATTATAGAAGAACCGTAAGACATATCGAAATGATTCTTTTTTTGTCAGAAGCAGAAGACCCTAACGAAGAGAATGCTGTAATTTTTGTGAAGGTGTGATTAGAAATAAAAAAATTATGGCGAGCTAGAAAAAGCCTTTATTTGATTCTATGCAACTGCTCATTTCTGAGAAATCCATACCTCCAAACAAATAAGGATTACGAAAGAAGGACAAGACACATTAAAATATTTCCTTTACTGTTAGAATCACAAGATTTTAAGGAAGAGAATGGTGTAAGTTTTGTGAAGCTGTGATAAAGTTTGAATGATTTATGGCGAGTTAAAAATAGCCTGCGATTGAGATTTTAAACAGAGTCCACCAGAATTTTTGAATGGAGGTGAATGGAGCAATTATGTGCACTCCTTGTGGTTAAGGCCACCTGGAGTAAAAACCGTGTGTTTTTTAAAAATGAAAACAGCACCAACTGAAGGAGGACAAAAATCTCTACCATTTAGATATAAAATGTGTGTGTAAAGGTTAATTTTTAGTTGAGAAAACAGTGCAAGTAGCAACAAGACTGAGCTTGCTCAAAGTTAGAGTGAGCGATGACATCACCACTCTAGGGCTCCCATAGGGAATGACTTGGGCGATTTTTGGGCCGAATTTTATGATTTTTGGGGTAACCGCAAGTGCAATCGGTTCGAAAAGACATAGCAACTCGAGTGGGAACAGTTTGGACGACCGTGGAAAGTTGCGTGGCTGTAGCTCGAACGGCCTAGGAGGAGATACAATTTGAAATTTGGCTCAGAAGAAGAAGAAGAAGAAGAAAAAGAATAATAATAAGTTTAAACACAATAACAATATGTTGGCTTTGCAAGCAAGCCAACATAATTAGACTTGCCACCTAGCTATTGAATTCATCATAGAATTAGTCATGTTAAAGCTAACTAAAGCTACTGCCATTTTCCAAAATATAATTCTATTTTTTGAACAAAGTGGCACTGGAGTCCTGCTGGGTACCTTCAGGACATGTTGGCAAACATGCAAGCCAACTTTTGTAACGATATGTTGATGCATTTGCAAACAAATGCACTTTTGAGTAAATCCAAGATGGCACGACATTCAAAATGGCAGACATGCTAAAATGGACATGGTCCGACTCAGCATGAGTTGGTTAAAATGTAATGAAACCAATTTTACGATGATAATATATATATTTATATATATATTATATTTATATATTTATATATTAAATTATATTATATTTATATATATATATAGGCACTAACTAGAATTAAGTAGGTGAATAAAATGGATAATTGGGAAGAAAAAAAATTCAACAACGCACGCCACAAATCCTCACAATGCAGACACAGCCAGTTGGCACCTTGTTCTGAGCACAATAAACAATGCCTAACACAAATGCATCAACTTCTACTTAGAACTAACAGAAAAAAGTAAACAAATGGCCAAAGTTCCTAAACTTGAAGTAAAGAAGCTCAGTGACTTCTTGCATATATTTAGTGAATACACCCCTATCATTTCTAGTATGAAGAAATCACACTTTATTTTTTTCACAGTTTTTTTCAATCTTATGAAAAAGAAGTGTTTTGAACTGATAATGCAACTACTAAACTTGAACTGGACTGGTAACCTGTCTAGGGTGTACCCCCCTTCTTGCCCAAAGAGAGCTTGAGATCTAGCACCAGCTGACCCCCGTGACCCCGAATGAGAATAAGCGGATAAGAAGATGATTGAATTAATGAATACATCCGCAGTACATCTGTATATAAACACTAGAATTATGTGTAATATCAGTCGAGGAACATCTGTCAGTTTTTTTTTTGTTTTTTATCCTTGCATTGCGGCTTTGTATTTGTGCCAAAGTGTAATCACAGACCTCAATGGGTTAAAAAAAATAAACCTCTCACAGAGTCAGCATGGTGAATGCCACCGGCTGATGGTAATTGGAAGATGTTTGCGATTCTCGCTTTTTAAAACTTTCGTCACTCGTTGCTGGCCACGCCCAAGGGCTGTTGCTAGCAGTCACTCCTGCTGTCGTCGTCGGAAGTAACAGGTCTCCATGGAAAATAATTGGGATCTCCATTGATAATAATGGCATCTCCTTGTCGCTGCTCATCTCTTTTGGTCTGCACGCTACTTAAGGGGGACACTGCATTTGCAAAAGTAGGCCCTAGTAGTTGACTATGGAATGCATTGCCACTGGAAACAGGTATTTCTCCCACCATTGAGGTTTTTAATCCTGCCTGAATACTAACTTTTATTTGCAGGCACTGTGTGGTGTTGAGTTCTAAGTGTTGCATTTCTTGCTTATGTTTTAAGTCTTTTTGTTTTATGTTCAGCACTTTCGTTTCAGCACTGCTGTTTGTAATTGTGTAATTTACTTACGTCTTTGAACTAAAGGAGCCACAGTGACGAGTAAAATAAAATGCTACAAGTGGGAACTTTTTCACATACTTTTTTTTAGACAAACTAAATTTATGAACATCAGAGGGAACGAGAAGAGTAACGAGAAGAGTAATAGCTATTATTACTAGTAATCACTAAAATCTATTTTGAAGGAGGGTTGTACCAAGCAAAGACGTTTCTCTACAGATCAAGTGTTTTCAGTCAAAGACCTGTTGGCCATTTCATGTGAGTACACTTGGGTATTAGAATTTAACTTTGGTTGACTTAATAATACAAAAAAAAACATCACACATTTTCTACAAAGCACCATGCACTTGGAAGGATCTCTGTTGGTTTCCTCCTATTAACAAATCTTTATTTTTAGTAGTGAACAGCAGAGTCACTGTGTGCATGTTTAAAAGTGTGCCTTGTGTTGTTGTTTGTATGTAGTCTGTTGGCTATTTATTTGTGCTCAGATCAAGGTCCTTTCCTTTTATTCATTCCTGCTCTGTGTTTGGCCGTTGCCAGGATGCCTGTCTATGTCAGACTCGGCAGGAAATGCCTCTGCTGGCATCTGAACAGGCATATACATCTCGAACCAAACATGGCCAAAGCACCTGCAGCCCCAATCTCTTGCCTCGCATAGAGGACTGCTTGTTTGTCAACAGGCCCTCTCCCTGTTAAAGTCAGGGTCTCTCCGTAAGCTCAGTGCCATGGAGGATCAATCAGAGTGGCACAATAGGCCTGTCCTCTAGTGAGATCTTTCTGATGCCCACACAGCTGCACCAGGCCAGCTGAATGTATGCATCAGACACAATGACCTTTCCCTCGTGTTCCCCTTGACGGCTTTTCTGTGGCTGCCAGCAGCACATCAGAAGTCCATGGAGAAGACCGTTTTTTGTAACTATTCTAAATCTGGTTGGATTGGAGCAGTGTGAACACAGAGGATTGCTGTTAGCATCAATGACAATGCAGCTTTTGTTTATGGGCTCAATTGTTGGTCCAGTCAACTAACTGACATTTCCATTTATATCCCATTTTCCAGACCATTACCATGCTAATTTCAGGACAAAACTAAATCACATGTACACTGGCAATAATAATCCACTTATGTCTGGCCCACAGTATTGAGTGAGAGGGTGGAGGAGTGATATTTGCCTTCTGAGTCTCAATTCATTGTTCGGGAGTCTCCATTCAAAGTCATTGTGGATACATTTTGATGCAGAGACTTTGGTTAAAAAGACATTACTGTCTGAAAGTTTGATTAAATCATTAAACAAGTCAAGTCAAATGTTTTTATATAGCGCTTTTATTCAGATGCTTTAAAGCAGCTTTACAGAAGGAGTAGCCTAATATAGATTAGTTGTAGTATGAGCAATTTTTGTGGAACAGAGTTAAAGAAGTATTTAAATGACATGCACAGGTTTACAAACATAAAAATCTAATTTTTTAGTTTATTTATTTAGCCTAGGGCGTTTGGCTTTAGATGTGTGGGAAAGCAAGAGTTCTCGGAGGAAAAACCCACACTACTAATTCCAATTCATGTGGGGAACTACAAAGGGAAGCTACATGCTACTACACCCAAAGAGGCATGGCCAGTGTGGTCCCTTCATCTCCATATGGCTTAATTATGGAGATCCTCGACTGATCACAAGCCATAACCTGGAAACAAGAAAAAGTAAAAAAACGGTAAAGGCAATAGATTCAATCGCATGCGTGTGAAATGTCCAATATAAATTTGGAAAATTTCCAACAAGTTTTTTTGTCGACAAATTTGTAGATTTTTGATGTCCCGGACATCATCTCAGTTCCATAACCATTTATACCTAGTTAGCTACAAAATGGTTATTTCAGTTATGCTGAACATTTCCACCAAAAGGGCATGAGTTTTGCCAACCAATCCTGTTATGTAGATTTTAATCCAATATTCATGTTTATTCATGATACATTTGGTACAACCAAAAAGTTAAATTGCATGCTTGTACTTAGGGTCACTTGTTATCTTTGGCACACTACCAAAAGGGTCAACAGTCATCAGAGTTTCCGCTCTTGTTTTGACTGAAAATCAGTTAGACTGTCTAATCTATGACCAATATCTGCCAGTATCAGACACATTCATATGGTTGACTACATGCTTACTCTACCTACTGTTAGTCAGTTGTCTTCTAAATGTAATGTAGATAACATGTACAAAAACAACAAGAGATGAAATCATGTTTAATCACAATACATTTGATACAACCCAGATTAAAGTCACTAGTTGTCTGCTGGAACTCCAGCTGTCTTTGATCAAGAGGCACACAACCCCAATGGTAGTTATTAAACAGTTTCCCTGACAAAATCAGTTAGACTGTCATCATGCTAATCTATGATCAGTATCTGTCAGCATCAGCCCCATTCATATGGTTGACTACATGCCTACTCTACCAACTGTTAGAGGGTAATTGGAGCTGGTCCTTATCTTCTGGTTCTAATGTAGATAACATGTAAAAAACAAGAGGTGTGCCAAAAATTACCTTAAAGTAGTATGGATAAGTGAAAGAATCATGAAAGTTCACACTCAAATAGATCACAACAAGACATTAAAATGAATTTAACTTTTTTTTGTAAATTTGTTTCCCCTCGATAGTCTAAACACTTACAGAACAAAAAGATTTAAATAGTTATCGAAAATGTGCTTATTATCTGTGTACAATTAAGTGCCTTTAAATAAATTAGGAATTTCGAAGAGCATAAAAACATAATACTTGGTACATACAAGTATACTTCTAAACTTGGTAGTGGATAAACTTTTCAGAATATCAATTAAAACATAGTTTTGATAATTTAGCTGGTTAGGTTAACTTATCTGTGTCTTTGTTTGCCCCAAACAGTATATTGCTGCGTTTTGGCTCTGCCCTTACAGCTTCTACTTTCTATGTAGCTTTCCGAGGGAATCACTGTAAAGTCAGTTAGATTTTGAGCTGTAATTACTCTGCCTTCACACAAACAGAGCAGTATAAACAACGTCTCCAGATTTTCCTCCAAATGAACACAAGCCCATTTGGGAGTGCAAACAAAGAGCTTTGAGTGTTTAGTTTTGGCTTATCCGGTTTTGTGTTGTCTGACAAATTTCAGCTTGACCACAGATGTAAAACCTGACACGTTTTTACAGCTGTGAACAAAAAAGTTTCCATTTGATTTCACCTATTCCATTGTAAATTGTATTTCTATACTCTGACTTTTGTTTTTTATCTATAGAAAGTAAGAACCAAATCATCAATCTTTCCAGCAGTGCAGCTGATGAGTCCTGAGATACTTGTGTGGAGTCTCCTAATCCAATGTGTACTTTTTAAAGGGAGTTGGTATTAACATTCTCCTGAAGCTGTCAATCACAACAAAGGATACCCATGTGAAGAATGGTGTGAACATTTTATGATGTTAAGCACAAGCTTTTCTTGTGCTCTCCTCATGAAAGGCAGCTGGGATCTGTGTGTCTGGCATGTGAGAGCTGTGCACTTGTACAGTGGCATTTGTTTATGGGAGACATTCAAGGCTGAAATGCCTCCATGGTTCATGTGCTCTGCAGTAATGAAATGTGTCCATGTGCAGTGATGGCTTGCATTCACAGGTGAATGATGCATCGATGTTAAACAGCTATAGTCGATGCTTTTCACCAAAATTGTTTCGGGAGCAGGCAATCCGTATGAATTATCCTTTTAACCCAAGTCCTTATAAGCAGGTTTATAATTGAATGTGAGTAAATGTTTTCAAAAAGAAAAGTTTTAATCGTTTAAAAATTTAATTCAAAATCATACCAGTATCCGTACAACCTGATTATGAAGGAACTTGCTGGTAGGTAGTTTCAAACATCTTGGAGAACTAACCACAGATGTTCTCTGGATGAAACTTCCTCTGTCTCTTCTTTTATTCCCAGATACACTCGAAGATGTTGAATTCAGGCCTCTGTGAGGCCCATCCCATCACTTCCAGTACTGATTGTTTTTCTTTACGCTCAAGATAGTCATCACTGATTTCGGCCATATCTTTGACGATATTGTCCTAGTTCAAAAACATTTAAGGCCAATTATCCGCCTCACTGAAGGTTTTTACATGACAGATAAGTATCTGCCTCTATTCATTAGCTTTGAGAACAACATTAATCCTGCGCATAACTTCAACTTCACGAGAAATGCAGCCCCAAACCTTCAAAAAACCTCCACCGTGCTTCATTGTTGCCTGAGGCACTTAGTATTGTACTGCGTCGCCAGTCTGAGCAAACAACCTTCAAATTTTAATTAGTAGTCCAGAGCCCCTGCTGCTATTTTCAAGTATTTTCCACATCAGAGGTATGTTTGTAGCAGCAAATCTTCAATGAAGAACAGTTCTGACCAGAGTTCTCTACACATATACACCTTGGTCCCAGTGTTTTCTGCCAAATCTGAGCTGATGGCACTGCGAACATCTTCAGAGGGTAATAACTTCATGTGTTTTAGATCTGCTGCACCAGTTCTCTTTGCTGATCAATGTACCTATGGCCCTCAATGCTGCAAATGGCTTTGCGCTTCTTCAAAAGCTGCTTAGGTCCTCCTCAGATGAGAATGAGACTCCTTGTGTTGTCTCTAAACCAGCAGCAGATACATTACCTTACAAAGATAGAAAATTATTATGGCCTCGGGTTCCCCCTTGAATAACAGGGTAGACTTAGTGCTGCTATTGTCATCAAAATAGTACCAGTGTCCACCAGATATGCGATCAGTCATGTTCAAGACATAAAATCAGCATTTCAGCTTTTCGTTACACCATCAATTGAACATGATATGCTTGAAATTACAAACTTAGAGGGGAGGAGGGACATCTTTGATGAAAAACTTTGATGTGACTGATTTTCATGGCTACATTGGGTTGGTCTTTTTGTCAAATTGACGCCATACATATTTATGAAATTGTCATTAGTTACACATGTTATATATAACAAATATATACGCAAATGAAAATTAAAAAACTAATAACAATTACAATACAATTACCAATAACAATAATAAATGACAAACAATTTTAGGTGAAACAGTGAGGTTTCATGCAGATTTTAAAAATGTGCCTATAGTAATGCAATCTGTATGCATAAGAAGCGTGGAGTGGGGGGTGTATTTTTGTGTTGTTAAGTAGTCAACAAAGACATCGATTAACTGACACTAAGCAAAAACAAAATCATAATCTGGAGGTTTGAAATAGCTGGGGTCAAGTTGATATTAATTCCAGTTTTGACAGAACACATCGAGAAAAAACTCCTGCCACCATTTATTAGCTTCGAAAGTCCTTCTTCAAAAATCTATGGGTCATGAACAGCACTTCTATATTTATATGTGGTCTATGGATGTTCCCCAGGAAACATTTCTATAAGTTCCTCCAAGTTTTGCTGTGTTTGCTCGAGAGCTCGCTGCAGAAATGTAACTTTGTACAAACCCAAGATTATCTTAACAGTAAAAATGGTTAAAAAGCTATTTTTTGACGCATATGTCCTAAATAGAGCTTATAATTATGTTTATTTCCAAAGTTTGGTTGTCATGTGTTTAAAAATTTTAGATTTTTGCCTTTTTTCTTTGGCATTTATTCTTTTTTTTTATTTATGCATCTTTTATAACCATTTATTGACTGGTTCATACTCACAAATATCAAATGTTACACAAACTCAAATACCTTTTTTTGCAGATTTATTCCTGGTAATGGCGTCAAGGGCCTCATTAAGGCCTTAATAATTAAAATTACTTAATTTTTTGTCATAAGATTAGTAAATAAAGTACAGCTACTGCCAGATAATATGAAAGTGACCACATAGTTCCTTTTAATACCACGGGTTCAGTGAGTAGAAGCCATGAGCTCATTTTTCCACCCTTGCTACTCAGCGAGCTTGTGTAAAAGACACCTCCACTCAAGAGTGAGTGAGAGAAGCTCATCTACTTCAATTTAGATCATTAGATGAGACTGAGAGCAACCCATCACGTTTTCTCGCCTTCCCGAAACCTCACTCTGAAGATATCAGGCCTGGCACAGAGCGACGGAAGCAAAATAAATAATAAAAAAAAAAAGTACACAACTTTTGCTTTCACACACACCGACATCCATTTACAAATGAAATTGCACAATTATTTGATGGTAGCAATTGGAAACATGTCATATAGTTTGTATTTAACGTCTCCATCAGAGTCCACCTTATCCATCAGGCCATGACATCAGCCCTTGTCTCGGTTACACATCCTCCCCAGTGTCCTGATGGCTGAGATAACGCAGGAAAGTCACTGATTAGCTGGGAATCTCGTTACTAGTTCTCTCTTTATGTACATTTTCAAACAACGCTATCGGACCTAAACCTTCTTGCAACCCCTCTGGAGTGAGGAACTGAATTTGGCCAGAGTTAAAAGAGGATCAAAGCTATACCATCCATCTTCAGTATCTCTGATGTTCAGAGGGTGATGATTTTGTTGAGTTATAACAGGGGCCGTGATGTCTGTTGGATTTAGCAATAAAATATTACGCATAGCTCCTGCTACATTCATCTGTTTCTTTCCTGTCAGGAGTAGAGCATCATGATTTATGATCACATATCATGACTGGACATAGTGCTTTCAAATAAATATAATAATAAAATAAATAAAATACACAAGATGAAAACCATTAGTATCTTGATAAATTAGTAATTTTTGATGTAGATAGAGAGCATTTACTCATTTGTTAAACATTTTGGAACATGCTAGAGGGGCTGCACCAACTTATGGACTGCTGCGTGGCACTTGCCTGTTCTCCATGTTTGTGATGGTTGCTCAACCATTTTAATCTAAAAGCATTTTAAATGAATTGAGACACTGGATTTCCCTTAAAGTAAATGTGGCCCTGGAAAAAGCAGGTGATTAGGGTGTAACATGCTTTGTACCTAATGTGAGCCTTCATTTTGAATTTTAAAATGGAAAAAGGAAATATGCATTATAACACACAAATTTGCACAGTTTGGTGCAGCTTGATTTTAGAATACAAATTATATACCGGTAATTTTAATGCTCTACAAGATGCAAAATTAAATAGAAAATGTGCTACCTTACTTGAATTGACATTGTTTATTCCGAATACCATTATCATTGATAATTTTAAGACAACTGGACTGCATTTAATCATAAAGCCATGGGATATTTGTGGCAAAATGCGCTGTGCATTCTGAGCTTAATGTATGGCGAGATAGAAAATGGTCTTTTAAATCCATTTCCCATTTTCAGTGAATACATGGCTAAGATTCTGCAACTCCATTGTGAAAATGCTTTCTAGGTTGGCCAAAACCACCGCTGTCAATCATTTTCTTAAGACGACGGGCATCAGCTGCAAAAATAGAAATGTAGTAATATTTTGTTAGGCTAAATAATTTTTCACAGAATAATTTTTAACTTTTTTTATCAGCATTTTTACAAACATTACAACAACTACTTCTACTGCTACTACAACTACTACTACATGTGTGGTGCTACTCCAGTACTACCCCTACTATAACCACCACCACCACCACCGTTATTATTACTACAACCACTACTGCCATCTCAATCACATCCGTGCTCATTCTCCTACTGCTATTGGTATTTATTTTCTACTACCACTACTGCAGTTCTACTACTCCTGCTGTACTACTTCAGTACTACTACAACTTTTAATAATAGTACCAACAGTATTACATCAGCCCTCCAATTGTTTTTACTATCCCTGCTACCACCACCTAGAGTCCACCATTACTACTCACATACTTTTTCAATACTACTACTACTACTACTACTACTACTACTACTACTACTACTACTACTACTACTACTAATCTGTACAAGTAGTTCTTCAACATTTAATGCTTGTAACAACGCTACTACACCAGCACTCTAGTTATTTCTGCTACTACTACTTTAGTACAATTACTACTAAATGTTTTAGAATGAATGGGAGGGACTGACAGGCTAGGTTTATATTTAGCTATTGAATTACTCTAGCAATTGCATAAATCAACTGAGATTAAAATCAAAGTCACGTCCATACTTGTTATTTAAGACCTTATGAGAACAAGTTTGTTTAAAGCATCATAGTCCGTGGGAGAGTATCTGGGGTAGAGATCCATTTCACCTTCAGGTTTTTCTACTGTAACTAGCCAGCAATCATTGAGAGACTCAGATATCACTGTTCAATTAATCTTCACAAACAGGAATTTGAAATCTCTAGGTCTCTTGTGATTGTTTAATGTTACAGTGTCATTCTTATTCTTGTGGAACAGCACCAAGGTTAATCTCAGCTTTGTTACCCTGCTTGCCCCTGAGCAGAATAGTTGGGCACATCGTCTTTCATTGAGGCTATCATGTCTCATTTAGCTCGGTGCAATCTGGGAGTTGTGAGCATCTCCAGTTACCAATAACCAAGCATCCTGTCACTGCCACAGTGAAAGTCAATACAGCCTTTGAAATGCTCAAAGGTGCCAGAATAGACTTGTGTCTCTGAGCAAACATTAAACAGTTAGCTACGTGTAGGTCATCATTCCTGCTGTCTCTCTCTTACATTCATATTTCAGAGGATGTCAGAGGGAACAGATGGGTCATTCACCAAAGGTGCTTGATAAGGTTTATGGCTCTGTCTCTCAGCAACAGAATCCAGTGAAATAAACCAAGAGGCGTGTTTGTTTGAGGCAAACTGAGCAGTAATATTTTATTTTTGCTAAATTAAATCTAACTACAAATATTAATGCAATTTAGTCAGTATCTGTGAGCACAAACTGAGAACAGTTTGTGAGCGAAACAGTTTTATTAACCCATTGTTGTGGTATGAGGCGCCGCCATGTGGAGATAATTCCTAAATACATCTCACTTCAATTCACTCAAAAAACTGTAATGGCGCAGGTAAGGTAAATATATATATATATATATATATATATATATATATATATA
>SRMA01025661.1:23082-80366 GCA_007224835.1 Danionella cerebrum
CATTAACTACAGCCATTTCTATCCTCTTGGCAAAGTCCACCACCATCTGTCCTTCTAGGTTCCTTTCCTTAACACCGAACCTGCCCATCACCTCCTCATCACCTCTGTTGCCCTCGCCACCATGCCCGTTGAAATCTGCTCCCACCACTACTCTCTCCCCTCTGGGGATACTCTCCATCACCTCATCCAACTCACTCCAAGAATCTCTTCTCTTCCAACTTACAGCCTACTTGTGGAGCATAACCACTCACTACATTCAACATCACCCCTTCAATTTCTATCTTCAAACTGATCACCCTGTCTGACACTCTTTTCACCTCTAAAACATTCCTCACAAACTCCTCCTTCAGGATCACTCCTACCCCATTTCTCTTCCTATCCACACCATAGTAAAACAGTTTGTATCCCCCTCCAATACTACGCGCTTTGCTACCCTTCCACCTGGTCTCCTGCACACACAGAATATCTACCTTTCTTTTCTCCATCATGTCCGCCAGCTCCCTACCCTTCCCTGTCATTGTACTATTCTCAGATCTATACTCCTGCCTTTCCTCTTCTCTTTCTGTCGACGAATCCTTCCCCCTCCTCTCCTTCTTCGATCAACAGTAGTCTAATTTCCACCGGCACCCTGTAAGTCAACAGCACCGTAGGTGGTCATTGTTAACCCGGGCCTCGACCGATCCGGTATGGAAATCGATTTGGTGACTCGCATATTTGGTTTTTGGCATGTTTTATGCCGAATACCCTTCCTGACGCAACCCTCTCTATTTATCTGGGCTTGGGACCGGCACAGAAGTCACTGGCTTGAAACCCCTGTGGCTAGATTAATACTGTGAATGTATGCTATTACATAATAAAATCATGATCAAATAAATATAACATAACAGTTTTATCTAAGAATACAATTCACTCTGTCTTAAGGGTTCTACACACAGAATTTTCTGTCCAAATTTCATGCGATAATGCACATCGAGCGAAAACCAAGGGCGCCAACTGGAGCTCACACATCTAACTGGAAAAGTGGTGCCAAAGAGAAAGAGTTTTGGAGTGCCATGTCAGATCCGTTTTTTTGCACGCCCAACGACTGATGAAAGCGCTTTTGATGATGTAAAAGAGCCACTCGGTGCGGCTTATCACACATTTTCATGGCGACTTCATACAGATTTCATATTTTCAAAAATAAAGGGTTACGTGGTAATCAAATGTATTATAAAATATTGACTAAACCTCAAATTATAGATGAGTTTACAAAAAAATCATTAGTTGTATTTCTTTGTTATTTAAAGCAAACCAATAATAATTTAAGGTAAAGCCAATTTGTTAAGTAACTAGTACAGTTTAACAATAAGTAATATGTAAAAAATTTTTTAAGTGAAATTTACTTTAATGAGCCATATTTGAAGTGTTTTACCACTTTTCTTGCCACTCTAATACATATGATTTTTTTGTTATTGTAAATTATTAAAATGCTATTCTTAAATACTTAATGATCATTAGCACATCATATAATTATAGTTGAATTAATAGTAATTTTATCTGTTATAAAAGCAGGAGATATTCCTCCTCCACATCACCTTGGTTTCAACTTTTGCTCTTTGTTCTTGTGTGGCTTACTTGTAGCTCCTTTTCCTGTTACCCATAATTCCATTTCCTGTCCTTCATCCCCAGCCTCTAGCACAGAACAGAAAATTGAGCGCTCCAGCGACCTCATTTCCTGCCATTCATTGCCATTTCCTCCAGGAAGCATCTGCTGTCTCTCGTGAAGCGGCCTGTTAGAAGAACAGAATAATAGTGTGTTAGTGTGGGACATTCAACACCACATTAGTCCCATGTGAGCCCTTGAAATCACACACTCGGGTCCATCAACACCCGTCTGAATCAGTTGGGGCTGAGGGAGAATGCAAACAGAGATATAGAACTACTGTACAGAGCAACGCTTCCGAGTATGTTTCACAGAGTTCTTTTGTTACAGAGTGTAGGGCTGAGCCTTTCTCACGTGAGAAAAGTTAACCTCGACCATCAAACACATTTATTGCATAACTCTATGTTTAATTGAGAAAGTGCCATGAAAATGAAGATAGTCATAGTGAATACACTTTTCAAATGATTTATCAGTTATGGGTCAGCGGTGGATCCTTTTCACAATTATAGTTACAGAAGACACAAAATTACATCAAAAGAGCAACAAACTGTACAAACTTATACTGTAATTTCACTCTGAATTTTGTGAGCATTTCATAAAACCTCAGTCACAATTTCAAGCTGGTTGATCTAACTCAGGGACGTGGACTCCCTTCTATGGATCATATAGAGGAATTACGAACCTATGTCAAAACTGATTATAATGTTTTTAAAAAATCAGTTTCCATGAAAGTCTTGAGTTCAAGCACATGATCAGAAATTCAAGCACATTTACCACCTTGAAGGTGCAACGCTAAAAGATTGTATAAAATATAAAGATTTATTAGCTCTTTGAAATCACATTTTTACAAAAAAACCTAAAATAAAACATAGTACTATAAATATGTAATTAATTAATGTAATAATCAAATCACACTGTAAGAAGGAACCCTCCTCCACCAGGTCATTTGGCTAAAAGTACTCTATTACAGGTCAAAGTTTAAAGTAAACACACACTATATATTACTGACTGGTACCGAACAGTTCTCAAATAGAGCTGTCAGCTGTGTACCAACATACGATTATTGAGGTAATGCCCCAAAATGAACCCTGCCTAGGCACATGTGTGAAATAGTGAAGGGGCGCCGGTGAAGGAAACTGAATGCTCTGAATTTGTGCACACTAAGTGTTTGTGCTACGACTATTATAACTTTTTTAAGGAATGGCCTCTTCATTTTCTAATATAACAAAACACCAGAGCATAGATAGGGTCCATAAAGACATTCATGAGAGAGTTTTCTGTAAAAGAACTTGAGTCTTGTTCTGTAAAAGAGTATTGACCTCAATGTGCTTGAACTCTATATAGAGGAGTGTGAGCCACACAAAGGTCGTATAAAAGCTTATGATCGGGATGTTATAAGTTCATATGCAATTAAAGATACACTGTAAACCCCAATGCTGCATTTAATTATTGATTTAATTCATTTTAACATAACATCTCTTAATTTAAATGATATTTATTAAGTATATATATATATATATATATATATATATATATATATATATTATTATTATGGTGGTGCAGTGGGTCTTCCAGTTAAGGTTGTCAGTTTGAGGCTCGCCGGTGAGTTTGCATGTTCTCCTCGTGCTCACGTGGGTTTCCTCTGGGTACTCTGGTTTTCCTCAAAATCCCCAAAGACATGAGGTTAGGTTAATCGAATAATCTAAATTCCCCCTTAGGTGTGAATAAGTGAGTGAATGTTGCCCTGCGATGGACTGACCAGGGTGTACCCCCGCCTCTCGCCCAATGTGCACTGGAGATCCCTGTGACCCCAAAAGGGAATTAGCAGGTTGGAAAATGAATCAATGAATGAAGGAGTGAATAAATCAATATTTTTCCAGCTATTGAGTGTGTGACATCACTCATGACCAGTGCTTAATTTGTCCCAGAGAACACCTCACAGAGCTTTTTGATTGGACTCGGGGCTCTACATTTCAGCCAAAATCTATTAACTATTTTGTAAGTGTTTTATTTTTATTTGCAGTGATGCTTGCAAGTCTATTTCTGATGGACTTTAATCAGAATGGTGTGTTCTCTGTCTCTCTCGACCTCGTCCCGGGTGAGTTTTACACGTGTACATAAATTGACTGGTGCTTGTACACAATATTATGGTACCACATAATTGCACAAAGTAAACCAGGAAACTGACTTGTGGGCGGGTCTGCTCCTCGCAGGATTAAGAAGAAACCAAAAGATGAAAGTATAGATCCTTTTTGTTTAAGTTAGTATCTTTGTGAGACTCCTCTATTATTTACCTTATTACAACTATTAAGAGATATTTTGTTGAAGCTGGATTTTCAAACAGAAGAGTTCATATTTAGAACATTATTTCATATTATTTATTTGTTTGAAAAGAGTCAAAGAGAGCTATTATTTCGTTTTACAGATTTCATTTTATTTTATTATAGAAATAAATTTTGCACCATTGAAGCATAATAAAGCATGTTCGTCAAGCTCCTGAATTTGTGTCTCGAGGCTGTGCCTATTGTCCTCTTTTTTGGAAATCAGAATATGGTCACTATAATCTGAAAGGACCAGAGAGATGGGCATGCTCGCGGGATTTAGATAATCATGTCTGTTTATCTGCTTTACAATTTAAAAATGTTAAAAATTGTCCATGCTTTTGTATTACACCATGGCCCAAAAGGCCCTCATCAATATTACAGGGATAAAGATTTTCTAAAACACAGGCAAAATTTGCAGATTTGGCAGATAAACCGAGTCCAGTAAAGTTGGCTTGAGGTCCAAACACTCCTAATAGACAAATGACACCTCTTTTTACAATGTTATTTTTGTCAAAATATGTCTTCCTCCACCTTCAGTGAAATTGCTGTGTATGCCCATCGGACTAAGACAGAAAAGCTTAGGGACTGCCCAAACTTAAATATTTTTGACCAGAAAATGTTTTTTAACTTCACTCTAAAATGCTCAATTATGATCAAAATAAAGCCAATAAATACTTAAAATTACCAAATTAAAGCCTTAAACCCCTAAATTTGTGAAACTTTCAAAAGAACCACATTCTAAAAAATGGTGGAGATCGAGACATTGTGCAAAGTGGTGAAAAAAATCCAGACCCCAGACATTTTCTATCCTTTAGACACTGCTGGAACAGCACCCTCATGGTGCTCCAGGACCTTCTCATAGAAAAATGAAGCACTGCCCAAGATGTTTCTTTTTCCACACACTCTGTTCTTATCAAGATAGTAGCTTGATCTCACTTCACGGTGTAGGGTAAATAAAAATAAATCTGACTTACTTTAACCTATATATTCTAACTCATAGATGGTAGTGATGTGAAGCCACGACCAGAACATGTTAAATGTGTGGCATGGCAGAAAAGCATTTAGCTCCACGAAGTTAACGTTAATGTATTTCCGTCGTTAACATCATCATTTTCTATTACCTTTTCGGGCTGATGTAATATGTTTACCTTAGCTAATTTCGAATGAGTGAAATCACGGCAGCGCGGTGGGGCAGTGGGTAGCGCTATGGCCTTTCAGTGAGAAGGTTGCTGGTTTGCATGTTTTCGCCGTGCTTGTGTGGGTTTTCTCTGGTTAACTGGAAACTATAAATTCCCTATAAGGAATGAATGTGTCAATGAATGTGTTTGTTGCCCTGTGATAGACTGGCCAACTGGGTACCCCCGCCTAAAATGCTGGGTGACCTAGCATTTAAAGTTTAGAGTTACTGAGCTGGGTCTAGTCCCTCCCTGATATCTCTCTATCAAATTAAAATCAATAAAGACAATTGTCAAAAAAATAAATCTTAAAAAAAAGTTGGAAGTTGGGAGATTCAATATTTGAAGCTGGGTTAATTTGGGTTATTAATAAGTAATATAAAAAAACTACAGCATCCAAAAAACATGTAAAATCCGGGAAATTCAATTGTTCTATAAACAGTAAAACATTTAAGAAAAGTAAACAAAAGAAAAAAATGTCTTCATTCAATTTCTCTGAAAACTGAAGGAGGTGATGGGATTTTTCTGGTTCAGGTTTACCCTTTGCTTCACACTCATCCATCACTGCACTCTGGGAGTCTGGTGGTGGGGTTGTGTTTAACTTTCATTTGACCAGGAACAGATTGTGTTCATCATTTGTAATTGTTTTTCTTCAGCAGTCCCACACACCCAAAAGGAAGTGAACGGCTGTATCAAGGCTGAACACACTTCCTGTGCTTGTTGTCTTGGGCGGACCTCGCAGGGACAGCTAAGAAAGTCAGAGAGGGGAAAGCAGACATTGTAATTTCAGTTCAAGCCAGGGCGCCAGCAAGGACAGACATGGGTTTCTGGACGCCGTTCTATCTGCTGTGCCTTCTCGACATGGCATTTGGCATTCCCGAGTCATCCCACACTGTTCATTTGAACAAACTCTCGTTCAGAAATGCTCAAAATTTTTGCAAACCTGGAAGTTACCTCACCAGCATTTTGGACAAGAAAGAAATGCAACAGATTGTTAAAGCAATCTGGGCCAAGAACAACACAACAGTGACTTCTTTCTGGGTCGGACTCAAGAAGGATAAAGGCGCCTGTGTTAAACAAGGTTTATCTCTAAAAGGGTTTTACTGGACAGCGGACAATGGCACCCAAGCGGATTTCAACCTCTGGAAAACGGAGCCTTCGGATACCTGCACGGATGTGCGCTGTGGGCTGCTCTCAGTGGAATACGTCGAGTCTGGTGTGAAAACCAGCGGATTAATAGATGCCACGTGCAAACAGGAACATGCTTTCATTTGCAGGCGGAACATAAAGATGGTGTGCCCACACCCGCAGATACTCGACACACATGACCTGATCCAGCATCCTCAAGATCCACACACGTGTCAGGTCGCTTGCAAATCTGGTGCCAGGTTCACTTTGACATGCTCAAAAGATTTGCTGTGGACAGTCGTTGGGAATGAAAATGCGGATGTGTCACAACTCTGTCTGGAGTGTAAGAATGGCTACCGGAGGGACGCATCCGGAAACTGTGTGGATGTAAACGAATGCGAAGAGTCCAGCCCATGCAAGCACAGATGTCAAAACACAGACGGCTCGTACGAGTGCGTGTGTGAGAACAATGATGAGGAGGATTGCAATGAACCGAAGCCGCCCACCACTCATCTGAGGAGTGATGAATATTCACGCAACGATGAGGATGAATCTGTGCTCGCTCAACCTACATCGCTTCCTGATGATGTCAGAAGGAATGAGACAGAGGTGCAGGTTGAGGAGAGCAAAGGAGATATTTCAAATATAATCGTACCTGTGATTATAGCACTGCTGATTTTCATTGTGCTTGTGGTCATCGTGGCGGCCATCGTGAAAGGATGCCTCCGGAGGAGAACCATCAAACGTGCTCGAAAGAAAGCGGAGGCGGTGGCCCTGAATGGATCCAGCTCGGTGGAGAAGGTGAATGAAAAAGAGTGAGGAAGGAGAGAAGTGAAGACTGTGGAGAACATTTTACTGGAATTGAACATTTGGGTTTGAGCGCTAGAGTCATACAAGAGATGTAATTACCGCCTGTGAATTTCATTTTCCACTTCATTTGCTTAAACCACATATGAATGGAATGCCTATGATTATTAACTCCCCCTGCAACTCCCCTTCTTTTTAAATACACACTTGTCTTTTTACCAGCCATAGAGTGAAAATCAAGATAATTATTTAAACAAATAAAAGGTTTTCAACCCATTTAGGATCCAAAATGCAGTGAAAATACCACATAAAACTGG
This sequence comes from Danionella cerebrum, assembly GCA_007224835.1. Taxonomy (NCBI): domain Eukaryota; kingdom Metazoa; phylum Chordata; class Actinopteri; order Cypriniformes; family Danionidae; genus Danionella; species Danionella cerebrum. The sequence goes on from SRMA01025661.1 coordinate 30,476, forward strand.
TGCACTATCAGTCAAAAGTTATTATTCTATTAAAAAATGCTTTTTGTCCCTAAAGGTTTGCAGAAAGCAAACCAAAAAAATAATCATTTTAATAGATTTTGGCTGTTTCAGATTTAAACTGATCTGCTAAAACAAAATAGAGAAATGAAAAAAGGTTTCAATCTCCAATCTTAATGGAAAAAAATTATAAATGCAAATAAAACTATTGAACTATACTTGTGTTTTTTAAGCGTCTCTTCAGTTGAATGCTTTACAGAATTTTTCTGACATTAACATTAACAAAATTCTTGGAAAACAGGCTTTGAATTTAAATACATTCTCTGGATGTAAAAACAAGTGCTGAAATATGAGGTACATTATAAAGAGGTATGATTGGAATCAGCTAAAGCAAATATAACAAAATAAATTATTTGTTTGTTTACAGTTTGCAAAGGGTTAATGGCAAAGACAAATGTTGTCATCAAAATGAGCCACTGCCATTTGAATCAATTCAGTTTTGCCAGAGTTTTGGTGCTTCTTCCTGGCATCTCCAAAAGGGACTACAGACTCTTCCTGACAACCCTACCTAGGCAGCATCTAAAAATAATGTCCTAGTAACTAAAACATGCAACATGCAAACAAGTAATCTAAAAACATGCCCCTGGTAAATGGTCTAAAACATGTCCCAGGTAAAATTGTCTATAAAACATGCCCCAAATAGACTGTCTAAAAACATGACCCAGGGAAATTGTCTAAATACATGCTGCAGGGTAAATGGTCTAAAAACATGCCTCTGAGGTAGTTTAGTAAAAAACAAGCCACGGGTAAACTGTCATGAAAGCACACCCCGAGGAAATTGTCTAAATACATGCTTCAGGGTAAAAATGTAAAAAAAAACATGCCCCTGGTAAATGGTCTAAAACATGTCCCAGGTAAAATTGTCTATAAAACATGCCCCAAATAAACTGTCTAAAAACATGACCCAGGGAAATTGTCTAAATACATGCTGCAGGGTAAATGGTCTAAAAACATGCCTCTGAGGTAGTTTAGTAAAAAACAAGCCACGGGTAAACTGTCATGAAAGCATTGCCTCGAGGAAATTGTCTAAATACATGCTTCAGGGTAAAATGTCTAAAAAAAACATGCCCCTGGTAGTTCTAAAACATGGCCCAGGTTAATTGTCTAAAAAACATGCCCTAAAAAACTGTCTAAAAACATGACCCAGGGAAATTGTCTAAATGCATTCTTCACGGTAAATTGTCAAAAAAAATGGCAGCGGTAGTTTAGTAAAAAACATAACCCGGGTAAAATGTCTAAAAAAAACATGACCCTGGTAATTGTCTAAAAAATATAGCCTAGGCAAATTGCTCTATATTGCCACAGTTGTGTTTTGAGAAATAATCTACAAAAGACCTCCATTCTGTGAGGCTGCCTCGAACAATTTGCATAAAGTCGTTATAGAAACACACTTGGCTTGACTTCTGTACTGTACACTGAAGCCATACCACAAACGTTTTCAGGACTGCTCAGAACCTCATCTGACGCACTGCTCTAAATACTTTGGAGGTTTGTCGGATCATCATGCTGATTTAGGTTGAAACTTGCAAAATATTACAAAAAGGTTCCAAACTACTGAACTGTATTCTAGGTGTTTTGTATCTTTGCTGGAACTTTTACGTAGAGCAGGTGCCAATGGAATTCTCTTATATTTGAAGACTCAGGTGTTTCGAACATGGGGTAGACAACTCAATGCATCTCTTAAATTCATGGTTGAAATCAGGGTTTTTTTGTGCTGTGTAACTTGACAGAGAAAGGGTTGGTATGAGAAATCTACTCTGGTTTACTCTTTCACAGCTCATGTTTAAACTGAAGCTGATTTAATAAAACTAGCCTGTGTCGTTATTGTAAACACTACAACAAACGGCTTCTGCCTTTTAAATGTGTTAGTGAAACTGTTTTCTGACCCCTAGAATACATTAAATGAATACTGAATCTGACCTCTAGTGTGACTTTTCCTTGTTTTCTCACAGGTTTAAAAACTGTAGTTTTTATAGGTGACACAGGTTTAAAGGAGAAGTGTATTCAATGTTTAAACTTTGCTGTTTATTCAAACAAAGGCCTTTATCCAACATTAAAGGTAGTCAGCAGTTTTTGTTGAAATAAACAAGTTTTGTTACACTAAAAAACTACTAAGGCAAAAATAATTGAAGAGTCATGATAAGCCTATGATGCAGGTCTTATGAAACAAAGAGAACGGTCGGAGCAACATTAATATAAACATTATTCTCTGTAATCCATGGATTCAGTCAACATTCCAGAGCACATTCCTGAAAGTCTGGAGAAGTAGCATTATGTTGTATGATGAAAACAAATTGATCTGAGCAGAGGTTTGAGTACAATGTTTTGTGAGGAGGCGTATTCCTACTTGTACTTGTGCATATTGTGGATGCTGTAACCAAAATAATAATGTTGCAATCAAAGATTTAATCACTGCATGTCTGTCTCTGCAGCACATCACTTGTGTTGTTTCATTCACGACTGGCCTTTGAGAGCTCTTCTATGATTGAAAGTAAAGAGTATTTTGACAGGATAATTAAAGCAATTTAACTTTTTATGGTTGTCCCTAAGTGAAATGAGTTTTAAACTCAGCTGATAATGAATTTTACTTCAACTTTAGAAGGAACCTAAGGAGCAAATAAAGTCCATGTCAGTGTTTAAACAGGATTGGAACACACACTCTCAGAAAAGAAGGTATGCACATGTATTGGCTTGTCACTGTGGCAATAACTTTTAATAATAATAATAACATTCAACTTTATTTAATAATAATAAACTTAAAGCGGCTTAAAAGCAAGCTTCCCAAAGCGCTGTACAGAAATTAAACAAAAAAAAATGAAATGCAAATTAAATCAATTGACAAAAGTACATGAACAAAAACAGAGATAAAAGGAATAATACACATAAAACCAGATACATATAAGTAAATAACGTCATGGTTAAAAGTGTGTAAAGAATAAAATGTCAACAATCATAAGCCAGTCTTAAAAAATTTGTTTTAAGATAAGATTTTAAAATTATGTAACTTTGTGGATCCCTGAGCTCAGCCAGGAGAGAGATCCACAGTGACAGAAAAAGCTCTGTTTCCCATAGTTTTAGTGCGAGTGTGTGGTACATACAGAAGCTTAGAGTGTGAGGAGCAGAGCGTATGACTTGGGATGTAAGTGCTCAAAAGTGAAGACAAGTTTTCAAGGGCCAGACCATGGAGTGCTTTATAAGTGAGGGTTACAATTTTTAAATCCACACAAAAGAGGACCGGTAGCCAGTGCAGCGATATAAGAACAGGTGTGATGTGGTCACATGCTCTGAACTCTGAACATACTGCAACCTGTCCTGAAACCCCAGCCAGAGGAGCATTACAGCAATCCAGACGAGATGCAACAAATGCGTTGATTAATATTTCGGCAGTAGAGAAGATGCAGTCTAGCTACATTTAGCAGGTGGTAAAATCCAGACTTGATGGTGGTTTGAACAAACTGGTCGAAAGTCAGACATGCATCGAATGAGGTTCCTCATTTTGACAGACTTAAGGCCCCAGTTTTCAAATGCCCTATCTGGTGTTTTAAGGGTATCTAAATGTACTTTCAAACCAAGGTATTTTTTCTACCATTACATGCCATCTACCATCAGAACCTGATTTGTACCTATATCAAATATTCTGGTACAATAATAATAATAATAATTAAAAAAAACACACACAGAGCAACAACTCAATTTTGTACCCCAAAAGTGGCAAAATAGTTCCACTATGAACAATAATCACTCTCATGATAACTAATTAATTCATTTTTTTACCTGCTTCGTCCCTCTGCTTGTGCCAGTGCTGTGCACACTGCCAGTCGATCGACCAACACTTCTAATTTCATTCACTCCTAATTAGGGGTGTAATGGCACAATATTGTCTAGTGAAGTGTAATTGCTTCTTGTAGTGATTGTAATTCTAGTCACTTCTGAAACTTTTTTACCATGTCTACTTGTTTTATGTAATCTTTACTAGGAGACAAGTATCATTTATTCACATTTTGAATGAGAAAGCTTATAAAAATGATCTCTCTTCATCACTTAGAGTAAAAAAGAAGACTTTAACATTAAACCTGCCTCCTAGTGGGTGAATAGATGGTATCATGCTCTCATACAAACCATACTAGACCCTAGATTTCAAAATTACAATTTTCCAATGATTGTTTGTTGTATGAACAATAGTTGGTTAAAAATTGTGTTGTAAAATAGAGTGATACATATCACATCATAGACATAATATCGAGGTGTTTATTGTATCATGTGCAGAGTGTATCGTTACACCCCTACTCCTAATTAGCATGACACGTGTTTTTGGTCTTTTAATGGAACACCTGGAGAAAACCCATGTAAGCACACCAGAATCTTCTCTCAGTGAGATGTCATCCTCCTGTCTCAATTCAACTTATTTATGACATTTTTCAATCATGTATTTACATAATTTTAGCCTGAAACAACTTGTTAATTCAACATGTTAAATTATATTCTTTTAGTAGGTTTTCAGGTGTACTTTAACTGGTACTAAATAGTACCACCCGAGGCTTTAAATGTACCAATAAAGGTAGATATTGATAGAGTACAAAGCAGTTCCTTGAGGTTATTTAACACCTTTTTTTCTTCTGGGTTCCCTTCATAATATGATTTTTTTGCAAAAGGTTCCTTTTGGGTAATTGTTGTCTTTGTTGACTACTTAACAATCTGGTGGGCCTGGAACCATTTTGATGTAATTAGAAGCATTAAGTCCACCCTGTTGTTCAAGTGAGGAGCGAGACCATAATAAATGCCTATTTTCGAAAAAGGAGATGAGTCTACTGGTATTTGAGAGACAGCAGGAGGGTCAACACTAGGAGTCTCATTCTCATGGTCATCCTCTGTCTCAGTCACATGTCTTGTTTACTGTCAAAAACCTGTGACAAAATCTCACTCACAGAAAACACGAGAGAGCCTCAGAGCACACAGAGAAATAGTTTATAACACTTCTGTGGAAACTTTTAAAGCTCTGCCCCTCCCCCATATCCATGTGATTTCTGTTGTGCCCTCCCACAAAAACACAGATTATAGTGACCCCAGTATCACATAAAAGAAATATGTATTTTTTGTTTAATATTTCTTATGTTTTAATCAGAAATAAAACCAAAGAAAACTGATATGACAGAATTTTTACAGGGCATTGAAAAAATAATGTTAATTTTACGTTTACCAAGTTCTTCCCATTAAATTTTGAAAAGTCAATCAATCTGAAGCACAAAAACATATGTTACATGTACTTGCACATACGGTAAACATCGTAGGTTGACCCCATGGATAATAGGTGGGTTAATAATACCGCTGTGTAGCTTTTTCCTGAGTGTAAGCACATGTTTTTAACTTTTTTTTTCAGTTTTATTTTTGTAAAAGGCACAGTAAATATCTTTGTTCTTCTGGGCAATGATACAGTTATTATAAATATGGCTTTAGGACAAACTCGTGATTTTCTATGGCTCTTCCAGCTGTCAACATAGCATTTAGTACATTTTCTAAAAGAATATTATGAGCACATATTACACTTTACTCTCAAATATCTTGTCATTAGAAGTTACATGTTAATATTTCACAAAATAATCTGAACTATCAACTGTCTGCTGATAGGCTTAATTACACTAGTTACTACCTTGAATCAGTCTGTTTCCTTTGTTTTTTCACTCCTGCATTCCAGTGTCTAGACAAAGCAAAGGGGGTCCAGCTTCCTCTTTACGCTTTTAACAATTGCTTCTGCTTCACGAGGAGAGTAATTACCCATCAGAAAACCCTCTGTACTTATTTTAACACATGATAAGCTGCAAGAATATTTCCTTCCACTTTATTACAACAGAAAAGTAAATATTTGCATGTTGTCTTTAAAGTGTGGCCCTCAGATTGCTTATCTTCTTTAAATTGATGCAAGTCTTCAGAACTTTCAAGACACAGTCAATGAAACACTATTAGAATTTAATACATTTAATACTCTTAAACCTTTATTCAAACCAAAAACTCACCATTTTTTCAAGACTTGACGGGTGGGGTGTGGGGGTTTGGTTAGGGGTGTAACGATACACTCTGCTCACAATAAGTTCTAGGAGGTTTGCCTGTTTTTTATACAATTTTTGTTGTTATTCAATTGTTTTGACCTTGTCCTTGCTTTTTTTATTTATACATTTTTTATTTTGTCAGAATTCTTGATATTTTTCTAAAACCTAAAAACTGTTCTCAATTTTGTACGTTTTTGCAGTAAAATTGACAAAAAAGGAATACTTTGACTCACTGATCAAATCGAACAAACCTTAATTGTTTTAACTCTTTTAGAAGTCCTGCATGCATCAGTGCGTGAACCAATCACAGCAGCTGTTTTGAATTAAGTAGGAGTGATGGGACCCACCTATTGTATAATTTTAATTACAATGTGTAGGTTTCACAAAAGTTATGCACCTCTGCATTTTTGTTTTTAACAGACAATACAAGAGTTGACATAATTTGCAAGGTAATATGAGAAAATGGCGGCACGGTGGCTCCCCCACAATCCCAAAAACATGCGGTTAGGTTAATTGAATAATCTGAATTCCTCTTAGGTTTGAATGTGTGAGTGAATGTCGCCATGCAATGGACTGGTGACCTGTCCAGGGTGTACCCCCGCCTCTTGGCTAATGTGATGTGCTGAAGATAGGCACCGGCAGACCCCCTTGACTTCAGAAAGGGAATAAGCGGGTTGGAAAATGAATGAATGTGAGAAAATGTGAGACCCCAGACCAGTACCATCTCCTAGTTGTGAAAAGGAAAGATAACCCTTTGTAGTTCAAGACCTGTGAGGGGGCTTGTGTTTTTCAAAGTTCTGACACAAAAAAGCATAATGGAGGTGCGTGGAGAGATTGCATGCTTTTTTTTTTCAATGTAATTTTCACAGTTTTGACCTTGTTTTTTTTTTGGAATTCTAAATGTATGGTTTGTCTCAACATTAAATTTTTTTGTTATAAAATATAAAAATGGCTTGTTCTCAATGTTTTTTATTTTTGCATAAAAAAGACAGAATCTACTACTCGGAATTGTATTTTTGTAACATTGGACATTTGTTTTGGAATTATTGTGTAATACATAAATAAAATCCAATCAAAATCATCAAAAATATCAAACATGTGCCACAAAATATGTTTTAAAGGTAAACTGTAAAGTAGAAATTAAACCCCCATTAGGCATGTCGTCTTTATACATCTGATCAAATCAAATAAACCTGAATTGCTTTCAGAAGTTTGATCATCTGGACCTGCCCTGAGTTTGACAGTGTGGGATGTGTCAACTCCAAATTAACTCCAAAAAATGTTTAGGCCCACTGAGCTTAAATGTGTTATAGCCACATAAAAGAAAGTTCAATTTTCATCTTCCATTTTTGAGTACATGTTCTGTGAGAGAGAGCAAGAATGTAATATGTTTATTTGAGGCAGCGTAACTCACTTTGGATAAAGGCATCATGAAAATGCATAAAGTACCATAAAATGAATTGAGATCTAGAAATCAATCCAGCTGGATTTCAATTATACTTTTTTAATGGTTTTCGATGTTTCAATGGAGAAAACACGGCCAGATTTGAGTTCTTTTTGGTTTAATTACCTTTGACGGTCAAACATGTTAATACTGAAAGTTAGTACAAAGAAAAACACAAATTGAAATGACAACAACAAACGAAAACCCCTGCAGTCTGGAGTGGAGACGGCATGGGGTCAACCCTACAAAGTTGTAGTTCTCGATGTGCACGTGCCGTTCCTGTACGCGCTGTCCGACTCCATGTTGTCCTGCTGAAAATCATCCACACTGTACCCTCGGCTCTTCAGAGCCGTGGCATAGTAATCAATGGGTTCCTCGGTGGCGTTTTCCCACCACCGCAGGCATAAAATCCTCTGGAACGAGCGCCTGAAGTTGTCTGACAGGAATCCGTACAGGATGGGATTGGCACAGCTGTTGGCATATCCCAAGATGACAGCCAGCTGACTGAGAGTGGCATTGTGCTGCTGGACGAAGACGCTGACCAGCTGCACGATGTGAAAAGGCATCCAGCAGATGACAAACACTGTCACCACCATCATCACCATCAACGTGATCTTTCTCTCGGACTTTTTGCGCTGTTGCCAGCCCGCTTTCAGCGCAACCACGCGCATCTTGACGATGATGAGGATGTAACACATGCAGATGGCAATCACCGGGAAGAGAAAGCCCATCAGGAACGCGTAGATGACAAAAACCGCCATCCACTGCCGCTCGGGCTCGGGCATCTGCATGTTGCAAGCCACCGACCCGTCGGAGTTGGGCGCCGTGGTGGAGAAGACGATGATGGGGAGGATGACCAGGATGGAGAAGATCCAGACTCCCAGGTTCACTATTTTGGCGATGGTGGGTCTCCGGTAGCGGGCAGCTTTGATGGGATGCACCACGGAGATGTAGCGGTCGATGCTCAATACAGTCAGGCAGTAGATGCTGGTGAACATGTTGATGGCATCGACGCTTAGAACCAAACGACACAGAAAGGAGCCAAAGGGCCAGTGGTGAAGCAAAGAAGAGGTGACTAAAAAGGGCACGCTCAACATGAGCAACTCATCCGCGATCGCCAAGTTCAAGATGTAAATATTAGTCGCGGTTTTCATCTTCGCGTACCTGAAGATCACGTAAATCACCATCGAGTTCCCACAAAGTCCCACCAGACAGACCACGGAGTAAATGAAAGAGATGAAGATCGCGCTGCTGCCGTGCGTCTCCCCGTTATGCGTCTCGTTGCTGGAGTTTAACAAGTAGAAACCGTCCTCCAGGTTCTTGAATGTGTCGTTCGGCAGCATTCCGACACGGTTGTGTGTCCCTTCCGTGTTAAAAGTAGCTCAAATGCTGCGCAAAGTGACGGCGTGCGCTTCCGGACCGCGCATCGCGACGCTGTGGTGCTTTCAGAACCATGGACAGTTTCCTCCACATACACATGATTACAACCACACACGTCACACGTGCAAAATGACGCCAGTGGCTCCGAGAGCGCGTCTGAGAAACAGAAAGAGTTTCTTTGCTCCCATCCCTCCGTGTCCACTTTTAAAACCAACACTTATAAAGCAATTGAAACGGTTTTGTCTTCCCTGAAGTTAACCAGTACACCCAGCAGTGCATTCAACACGCAATTTACTGAAAGAACAAGTTTAATGATGTCACTCATTATGATTTATAACGGTCTAATTACCCTATTTTTATTAAATTCAATTATTAGCAACTGAGCAAAAATGTATTTTTTACAGTCCAATATTTGGTAGCGGGCGGCACTGTAGCGCAGTGGGTACTGTTTCCTTTCAGTTGGAAGGTTGTCGGTTCGAGGCTTGCCTGTGACCTTCCTGGAAGGAGTTTGCATGTTCTCCCCATGCTTGTGTGGGTTTCCTCCAATTTCCTCCAAAATTACCCCAAAGTTAGGTTAATTGTGGAGATAGGCAACGGCAGACCCCTGTGACCCTAAAAGGGATTAGCACCTTTACAAGATTGTACTGCAGTTTTTACATATTTAAATCCTGTCTATACGGTATAAATGTCACTGTGGCTGGAAGGAGGTAGTTTTTGGTACTTTACAATTTGCTCTAATAAAGTATCTTTGGAACAGTCTTTTGTGGCAATGCTTGGTTTCATTTTTTTGTACAACCTCAGCTTCCCAAATATTTTTCATTACATTACACAATAATTCCACTACAAACATGGAATAATAATAATAATAATAAAAAAACGATATTTCAGAGAATTACATTTTGTCATTTTCTTACTGCACAAATTGAGAATGAACAGTTTTTAGAGACCAAATGAATAAATACCTCCAAAAAAAGCAAAGACAAGGTAAAAAACATTGAAATTTGTTTAAAGAGACCAGTGAACCTCTCCTAAACCTTATACACTGTTCCAAGCACTTCTTGTTCCATTGTGCTTTTTGTGACTTTGAAAAACACATCATATCACAGGTCTTGTACTTCCAAGGGTTATCCCTTCTTTTTACCACTAGATGGCACTGACAGCACACATCATATTTGAAATCAAAATGAAACAATAGCTGAGTTGCATCATTCCTACTTAATTCAAAATTGCCACTGTGATTGGTATGTTCACCAGTGCGAGCAGACTTCAAAAGGTTAATGAGAGCAGTACTCAGAGTTGATAGTCACTCTGGAAGACACAGCAGATGAAGAGCAAGGAAACCACAGATCCAACAATGTCTTCAGGGATGAAAGCAGGAGTAGATATGGTAGCACGGATGAGGCAAACCATAGAAGTCACCAGTAGAAGATGGAGTGATGCGAGAATCGAAAAGAGAAGATAGAGATCCAAGAAGGCAGGAAGCTGTCATGGAGTGTGAACCATCGGACTGACAGTGAGGATGGGAGAATTGTGAGCATATGAATGGGAAGAGCAGAACAATGATAGGGTGAAAAGGAAACAAAGATATCAGACACAGGTGTAGAGAATGAGTATGTGATTAGATACCACAGAGAAACATGGGGAACAGAAAAAAAACATAAACACAGGACTGACACTAATTGCATGGGATCCCATGGGTTTCTTGCTCCACAAATAGCATGTAAAATCTTTCACATGTAAAATTCATGTAGTTTCTATTAGAGATAATACAGCAATCTGTTAATTTTACAGCATTTAACTGTATTTTCTGTAAAAAAAAAAATCGAACAATGGTTCTCACTGTAAATTTGATGGTCATTAAATTTTCCTTTTTCTGCATTGTGCATGTGACCGTTTACTTGATTTTTTTATCTCACAAACATTTAAACAATACTTTGGATTAGGCTTTTACATTATATTGCATGCTTTTGGCAGAATAGACTCCGCTAGCTTCCAGTGTTTGAATGCATGAGTAAATGAGTGTTTGAAACATAAATAAAACACGACGCTCATTCCATGACAAAGCAAAAGTCCCCTTGAACAATTGTAAAGCACAGTATTTAGTTTGGATTCATCCAAAGAACCTTGAAATGGGCATCTGTTGTGGCTGTTGCCATAGTCTCTATGTTGCACAGTGCCTAATAATAACTGCACCCGAGAGTGTGAAGAGGATTTATCTCTGCTTATGTCTGCATGGCACCACCTAGTGCAGGCTTCAAAGCTAAAAGCATTCCATCTTCAGCTAAAACCCAGAGACTAAATAAAAACAATCAATTTTCAGATTACGTCTACAAGAATCTCAGAAAGAGTGCAGAATAAATGGAGACGATTGAAAATCCACCGGTTAATCAGAGTCGAACCATAACCAGGTAGCTAGTGGTGCTTACAGGGTGTTTGTGAGTTCCGTCTGTTCAGTGCAGTGATACTATACTGTTAGGATTACCATACATTGTTAAACAAGGGGTGGAGAAACTTTAGGTTCTAAAAATTTGACAAGATCTGGAAGGAGACGGTTTGATTAGGGGTGGGCGATATCTCGATATTTAAAATATATCGAGATATTTTTTAAACTCGATATGAATTCTGGCATATCGTACATATCGATATAATGTCTATATTTAATTTTCGCCAATTTGCTTGTGTGCCTTCTCTGTGCTGCGCTCGTCCGCGCCTCCTTGCTTTTGTTCCCCCTCCCCTTGCCTGTCGTCTCAATCAACATGGCGGCGCCCGCAACTAGCCTGGAGGTTACAGAACTTGTTGCAAAAAAGAACAGCTGGCTCCATTATATGGAAATACTTTGGTTTTAAGTCGTCAGACGAACAACAGACAGATGTCTACTGCCGTGAATGCCGTGAAAGTTGCTGCCAACCAAAGCTCAACTAATCTCCACAATTCTATAACGCGGAGTGTAGAATATGAAAGACAGAGCGGAAGGTGGTGTAGCATCACAGAGTCCGTGGCATTTCACATAGCGGTGGACATGGCACCTATATCCGTCGTTGAACAACGTGGCTTTAAACGTATGCTAAAAACACTTGATCCCAGTCAGATACAGCTTACCTAGTCGGCATTACTTTTCGAGACAGGAACTCCCGCGACTGTACACTACAGAGAGAGCGCGGCTTGCTGCTGAATTGGAAAAGGTTACTTACAACAGAGGTCCTGCAAAGATGAGCTTGAGTTGAGTTGTTTTATTTTTGAATGAAAAGAAGGCAATGTGTATTATTTTACAGTTAAATTATTATTTATGTTATCAGGGATTTTGTTTATATCCTAAATGTTACAGGAGCACTTTGTTCCTATTCACTGCCTGTTTTTTTGTTGTTTTATTTTTGAATGAAAAGGCAATATGTATTTCTTTATTGTTTTATAATATGTATACAAGGATTTCTGAAAGAAAATTTGCAGAAGCACCTCTGAGCTTCAATAAAAAACGACTTTGACATTTGTATAATTTTTTTTTATGCAGTAGGGTTTTTTTGGGGGGTGGGGGGGTGGTTATAAATCCTGTAAAGATATCGAGATATATCGTATATCGAGATATAGCAAAATATATCGAGATATATTTTTTGCTTCATATCGCCCAGCCCTAGGTTTGATTGTGACATGCAGGCACTATTACATAAAAGCTTTTGGGTTTTAATATGAATGAGTATGTAAGGATTACTGCAGAAAATGTTTTCCAAATGGATTTGTTTGTTTGTTTTTCATAACACAGTGTAGAATTATATCTTCAATTTCAGTGGGAACCATGTTAATGTTCTCCATTTTTAGCCAGTGCACCGATGTCTGGATTAAATGTGGTTGTGGCTTTCGCGACTATGTTTAGATAAGCTGACAGAACACAACTGCTGAACCATGAAATAAATCAATAATCAAAAAAAGCAAATAAATGGGGTCCTTTAGGTTCACCAGGCGCCATTTCAAACTTAAACATAACATTTACTGTTGAAATAACATCAAAATTCAACAATAGCTTGTTTATTTTTAGGGTTTGTGCAACGAAGGTCATTTTTTAACAAACTCCTCCTGGATATTGTATCTGTTCACCTGAAAACTCCACCACTTTTTAACTATGTGCACACAATGCCAGCCATGAAAAGTATAAATTTTGACTTAAACAGGAAGTTACTAATAACGCAGCCATTCAATGTCCATTTGGGCTGACATTTAGAGTCCATAGCTGTGTCCCAATACAGAAGTGCGCATCCTTCCAAGTGCGTATTTTAAAGCCACTTACGTCACAACGGTGCATCACTTCACCAAATCGCGAAGGATCCTTCAAATGAGTCCTGCTTTCCCCTGAATTTGGAGGATGCATCGCGACCATCCTTCGTGACTTTAGATATCCCAAAATGGATTTAAGGACAGTATTCAAGGGATTCTTTAAATGATTTATTCATTCATGTCAGGATCCAAACTACTGATCCAGCTGGTGGCGCTAATGCACAATTAACAAACTGCCAAAAAACAACAGAAGAAGAGGCTAGACCGTCCTGTTTATCAAGGGTTTATGCAGCCTTCAGAGGATCCTCTCAAGCCGCATGGGGAGCTACATGTGGAAGCTGCTACACACAAAGAGTGGAGCAGCTCCTGGGACTCCCGCAAATTCGGATGTTGTTCTGCCTCGTCACTCAATCAGTGGAAGTGGCTCTTCTTTCTGCTCAAGCGTGCGAGGCTCTTCTCCAATGTTTTGTGTGACGAGTGCCCCTCACATCCCCTATCTCCACCAATTGTCACAGGTGGTTAGCAAGACACAGAGAGAGCTTCTGGTGGCGCTGCAGCTGTGATTGTAGACACTGTAGCCAGGCATAATAGATTTACTGACTAAACTGGTAAAGAGGAAGAATGGATGGATAGTTAAAATCTCCAGGTCAAAGATTTTAAGCTCAAAAAGATGCCAAAAGAAAGAAAACAAAAGGCTAATTGTAAAATCTGTTAATATGCTAAATAACCACAGCTAGAATTGCCTTGTTCTCCAGCACAGTTGGAGAAACACAAGGGTAGCCCCTACACCCCCTACCCCCATGCCCAGAAAGGTCACAACTACCACTGTGTTACAATAATTGGGAAAATAAAAATAATGCTCGATGCAATAGTGTTTGGACCAGTAGATCGGTTCAACCCATAGCTCTCCCACCGTAGACCAGCACAACTGTGCTGCCCTTTCATGCCTGATCTCGGGCACCATGGGTGCTTTTGTTCACCGCTGCATATTTACTTGTTTGGTGAAATGCGCCAGTCTTTCCCATATCTGGTAATTACATTGATTACATTATGTGTTACTATCCAAAACACAGTTAATGTATTTTCACAAATATTCACTTAATACTTTATTCGAAGCCGGACTGAAAGCAATATATTAAATCTTAAATAAAGAACAGTTATGTGCTGTCACTAAACAAGATGTGTCACACTTAGACGTGCATTTGAGCCCTGGAGGTATTTCACCCCTGAGCGAAATCATACAGGCTTTACCTTGAAAACAAACAAGCAAAAACTCAAAACCTGTGAGTCAGAGATTGAGTTATAGCTTATTTTTTTGCAGACATAGACTTGTGTTGTCCTTGAAATGTAATGAGCTCAGTCAGAACAAAACTCGTGAGGAGCAGATGGCCGTCTTCACACTCTTCTCCCTGCCACTCCATCTCTCTCTGAACTGGAGAAGAGCCAGATCTCTCACCAGGTGTTTCTATCTCTCTCCTCGTCTATTTAAGACGAGTGTCTCAGCTTGGTGGCAAGTGACCTGGATGCTTCAAAGGAAATATATCTGCAGTGATCGGATAGATACAGCTCCTTGAATCGATTTAGAGTCTATGAATGAAACCATAGTTTCACATTCAGAGTCTATTAAAGAGCTTTGCATTCATCCCATGATGATATTTTAAGGCAATTGTTAAGATCCACATTTTATGAGTCACAACATAAGAGATGGTCACACACAAAGAGTTCAATAATAGAAAATAATTATTGGTCATGCAATTAACAATAACAAGCAAATGATATTTGAGGAAAGTGTACAGTAAATAAACAAATGAACGAGTTTGCTGCAATGAAAATCTGTGTGCCTTCGTGTCCAGGCAGATTTTACAAGTATCGCAATGAACAGTCCAAGTTCGAAGCCACCATCGCTGGATCAACGAATGAATCAATTGTAAATAAATTGTTTTAATGCTATTGTGCTTTATAGTGAGCGCACCAGTGGTCGGTTGGTAGAGCTCCATGTAAATACATCGACATTTCAGATTAGACCAATGAAATTGATTAAACTATAAATTTCTGTGCAACTGATTGGTTTATAGTTTTTAGTTATCTTTTTTATGCCGTGCAGAGGAAGTATTTCACAAAATGCTTAAGTGCAAGATGGAGTGATTTATTGTTGTGGCTTTTACATAAATCTCAAACATTCCCTTGGGTTTTAAGAAAGATCCTTCAACAGTCAGAAATGTACTGAGCTTTATGAACCTGGTGAACTTCTTTTATCGAGAAAAGCTGAATCCACAGTTACTGTACTCATCTTGACGACTAGAAATAATAATACAGCACCCTACAGAACCCTTGCATTCATCCTATAAATAACCCTAATTTTCAGACAAACATTTTGCTTACTACCGATTGTTTTTGTTTTGTAGCAAAGATCAAATAATGTCTCATTCATCAATATTAAATGTATTAATTTGGTAAATTTGGGGCTGATCATTGTATGGCTGAGTTATAGCAACTTGCTCTTTATGGCAAAATGTTAACTTTCGACAGCTTCTGTGCGTGTATAGTTTTACGAAGTCCAAAAAGCTCCACAATTTAAGACTAATGCAGTTTGGAGACTTTGCAACTTTAAAGTATGAGACATACAAAAGTAAAATATTTTTGAGGTTGATGCAAAATAATTGATTTCTTGTTGGCTATGGACACTCACTCAAATTGACTTTTTTGTAGGTATTGGTCCCTTACATAAGTGCTCCAAATTTCAAAACTGTCCTTCAAACACAGCTTGAAATATTAGTACAAAACAGCAGAAACATGGATATTTGATGTGGCCACTATGTGTCACTAAAACTGACAGTGTAGGTGACTCATACTCATTATGGCAAGTTTGAGCACGATTAGAGAATGTATGGCGAGTTAAAACAACTTCCTGCATCATGTCGAAATAGCCGAACGTCGAAAAAATCCCATATATCTCAAGAAACGACTGATGGAGATCGGAGGTGAACAGATACAATCTCTGGGAGGAGTTCTTTAAAGTACAAGGCCTGGAATTTTACAAAATTTTGCGAGAAAAGTTTTAATAACTGACGCTGTCGGATTAGGATACTTGCTCCAATTGCCTTTTTTAAAAACATGTCCTTGAAACACAGGCTGAAATAGCAGTGTAAACCAGCAGATAATTGGATATTCAGTGTTAGGTGGAGCTATAACATACACTGTAGGTTGCTATTTAGATATGTTTAGACATGGACTCTTAACACGCATGGCAGATCACATCATCTAACAAAGTCAAAAAAGCTTCACAATTTATCATATAAGTTATCTCATATGCCTTAAGATTGCTTGAGTTTGGAGTTAAACAGATAAAATCTCTAGGAGGAGATTGTGAAAGTACACCAGGAGCAAAAGCGGTCATTTTGGAGCCCAACATACATGTGCTGAATTTCATTCTTCTACAACAAACTGTTTGAGCACCATAAGCTGAAATGTGTTAGATGGTGCTATAGAGCCATTGAGCCACTCCCACGTTTCAAACCCCGATCAGATTTTCACCAGTTCTGACGTATGCAGAATTCTGTGACTTTTCAAGCACGTTTAGACCCTCAAAAAATACACCAAAAGCCACAAGAGAACAATCTGAGCAATTAAATTAGGATTCTACACACTTTCAGGGCTCAAGCCCTAACAAGTGTAATTTCAAGAGAATTTTTCAGTTCAAATATTAGTCTTTTTTTATTATTCAGAAAGAAAAAAACCAAAAAATGTTTAATAGTGAAAATGGTATTTAGATAATAATAATATTATTAATAAACGCATTTTGGTCCAATAGTTATTTTGTGAAATTAAACACAAAATACAATGTGTACAGTTATTTTATTAATAATAACGAATGGCCGAAGGTTACTAAAAGGCGTCCTCGATGATGCTGCAGATCAGTTTTGGGAATGTGGACACATACCTTTGGTCAGCTCTCTTTAAACAAGATATATTTTTTAACTCTTTCATTATTGACCATTATTTAGTTTAGGCGGCATGGTGGCGCAGTGGGAAGCACTGTGGCCTTCCAGTTAGGTTACCGGTTCAAGGTTTGCTAGTGACCTTCCAGGAAGGAGTTTGCATATTTCCTCAGGGTACTCCGGTTTCCCCCACAATCCCCAAAATATGCGGTTAGGTTCTTTCAATAATCTAAATTCCCCTTAGGTGTGAATCTGTGTTGCCCTGCAATGGACCCTCGTGACCCCAAAAGGGAATAAGCGGGTTGGAAAATGAATATTTAGTTTATCTTAGTGTTTCATTTGTTAATGGGTTAATTGGTTAAGAGGGAGGAGAAGAAAAACTTCCAGCTCAAACCTGCCCATGAGGCAGGGTTTAAAAGTAGAGCACACACTGAGCTACAGGCTGTTCTTTCTCCTTCTACTTGTCTATGCAGGGATTAGCGCATGCGTAAGATATATTCAATGCTTTATCATCTTTTTTAAATAAATAACCGTCATTGCTGTGTTTTTTATAATCAAGAGAGGATACTTTTGCCATTACAATCACCCAGCCCTAGTATTGATAAACCTCTAAATCTTACAGATATTCCTAGCAGTGATTGGCAAGTGTTGTTTTTATTTGCTGATTTGGAACAAATTTCTATGTTTCTTCAGCTCATTTGAATAAAATAAGAAGCTACAGAACAATGTTGAGAACTAAATGACCCTGAGTGCCATCACGAGTCCTGAAGCTCCACCGCGGTTCTGTAGTCCTCCATGGCTAGCTCAGTCAAGCCGAGGTGACCTCGAACATCAGCCCGGAGTTTGAACAGAAGAGCATCCCCAGGCTCCAGGATAAGAGCTAGAGAAAGAAAAAAAACAAGAGTGGGAGTAAAAGAGCAAATGGTCACTCTCCCATTATCGACCATTAATCTGTCCTTCTTCTGTGAACATGTGAATGTCTAGATGAAGTACCTTTTCCCTCTAGAATAAATCTTTTCTCACTGAGACTGACATGAACATCACTCTACACTTCAGCCTCGGGGAATAAACGTCAGTAAATAGCAAGACTATTTCTTAGTTTGTGCAAGGTGACAATTTGAAAACACTTTCCGTCTGCCTTCCCAAAAACAACCTTCACTTGGTGCCTTTACCCTTACATGGGCTGCTTCTGTTCACAGTGTAAAACCAACTGGAGAGTGCTAATATAGAAACCCATTCCCAGAGAATACAAGAGAATGTGTTTTTTTATGACTAACGAAATGAAACGGAACACTGGAACCGCAAGTGGTTACCCCATTCGGAGAGAACATACTCATTGGATACGGACAGACATCTGTTTCCTAATTTCCTACCTGTGTAGCCTTAGGCTGGAGGGAATTACAAAGGGGAATTAGGAAAAACACTTTTTTTCATTTTAGAAATGCTTGTACATCATTGGACTCATCTTTATCGAAGTGTAGCAGAAGAAACCTATTTTTGGTTTACAGAGTAACCATAGCAACCACCTGTCACTTGTTCTGAAGTAAAGAGGCATTGCAGCACCATTTGTTTTTCTCATGTCCCTTTTTCTTTTGCAGCCATGTGGTCAAATCCATCATCCTGCTCTGGTCTTGTAGAGTGTGAAAGTGTGTGCTGAAAGCATCCATCTGCTTCAAACACACATGACCAATTTAAAGTATGATTACGCACACTTATGTTCATGTTGTAGACTCTGAAGACTTTCTGTTTGTCTTCCAACCACATTGCCTGAACAAGTGACTACTTTTCTCTTCTAATATAGTCAGCATTTCAGATTCTCAATGAAATATTCCACATTCAGTGGAGATGAACTGAAAAGAGATTGCAAAGGCCCTTGGCCTTGGAATCCATTCTATAAAGGTCACATGGTGTATGAAGAGCGTCTGCAGGAAGTCATAGACCATTATTCCCACTCTCACTTCATTGTTGAGTTGGTGTCAATGTCAATCGCTTTATAACACTACTGACCGCTTGCTGTGGAATATTTATTGGTGAGGGCATTTCCTCACTGAGCTTGCATTCACCAAACTGGAATTCACTGAGCTCCTGAAAGCAGCCCATTATTTCACAAATGTGATTGTGAAACATCCCAATTATTTGAATGGGTGAATGAAAAAGTAAAAACATACTCTCTTACATGTGCATGTTATTCCAAACATCTGTTACCATCTCTAGTTTTCATTGCAATTATTCTGCAATTATTTTTCCCTTTACGGAAGTCAATATTGAGAATATAATTAAAACGCATTGTTATTGTAACGAGTCGTCTATTGTAACTGTTAAGTAGAGGGGTGAAATGATCTTCAGCTGGGTGAGTAATCAATGTGGACCTAGAGATCATGGGAAATGTAGTGTAGTGGGCAGAAGTTAGTGGGGCGATGGTTCCCTCTGTTGGTCAGAGGAGGGATTTGCGGGGTTTGTCTCTGTGACAGTTATACTTTCACTGCTGCCAGCCTCAGAAAAGTAATTGTAGTATATTTGTACTTAAAAACACATACAGTACTATGCAAAAATGTAAGCAGGTTTGGAAAAAGGCTGTAAACAGAATTTCATTTAGAATTAAAAATAATGATTGTTTTTACTTTTTTGTAAATTTACAAAATCTCGATCATATCAGTATTTCTCTTTTACCTCCAACTTTCAAACCAGCATCAATTCTTGTAGGTATTTTGTGGAAAATCATTAAAGCTTGTTTGGCTATAGATACTAAGATCTTATATGTCACCATGTGACCCAGAATGAAATTTGAACTTTTCTTTGGACATATATGAAGCGTCAGCTCATTCGGTCCGTACCTCTTGATACAGGTGGCGTATAGTGTCTTTGTTAATCTGTTTACATTTAAATAAATTGTCGCTATTGCTATTTCCTTACACCACATGTGTCAAACTCAAGGCCTGCGGGACAGATGTGGCCCGCAATGTAATCTAATGTGGCCTGCGAGAGCTTAAAAGTTTTGAGTGTCTAAAAAAAAAAAACGAAAAAAAAAAACTACATTTCCCACAATGCGTACGGTAGACGCAACGGTACTTCCTCATCCATAACCACGAGCGAAACTACAGAGCTGCCGTTTCTCACACATTGAACTTAAGACTCACGCATTTGAGTGATCTCTCACGCTACAAACCCGATTTCTCACGCTAAAATACATTTCAAGATGTGAAATGAGCACAGCCTATAGTTTATCTGTGATCTGTTTCTTGAGCCTGATGATAAAAGATGATGATCGACAGAGGTGGAAAGTAACGAATTACATTTACTCATGTTACTGTAATTGAGTAGTTTTTTTGTGTATTTCTACATTTTTAAGTAACTTTTAAATGTTGTAATTTTACTTTTACTTTAAGTACGTTTTGAATTAATTATTGTACTTAACTACATTTTAATTCCTTCTGTTGCGCTGCATCAGCGCGTGACATTGCTAATGTTGGTTAGCACTAGGGTTAGAAATTAACAGGAACTTAGGACAAAATTGTCAGCGCAACATTACCGTTAAGCTATTACCAGTGTCACAATTTACTGAAGTCTATGAAAAGAGTTAGAATTGATCTGCAGCAGATGTCGTGTTAGAATTGGGCATTGGGCATACAATTGTTTCTATGCAGCTGAATTGTCACTTGAATAAGTTATAAATAATGAGTTATTTAACATTAAGGAGTAGTTACATTTATTTTACATTACATTCGATTACATTGTTTTAAATTTATGAGTTACATCAGGCCCTTTGAGGACAGCCATCATGCTAATGTGGCCCTCGGTGAAAATGAGTTTGACACCCCTGCCTTACATTTTGGCCCATGATCAACCAATTAAACCAAACGGGTGCTAATGATCATCAGAGTCACATGTAAATCGGAGCGCAGTCATGAATAGTAACAGAAACAGATGTGTAGGAGGCCTCAAACTTGGTGATGAACAACCAAACTCTGCAAAAAGGTGAGGAGACAGTTTTGTGGCATACATTTACGAAGCATACACACCAGAATCTGTATATAGTGTACATAGAATCTGTACATAACTATGCGTCTGATGACCAGTTCTTTGAAGGATGAAGGGGTAGCCCTTGATCTGCTAAGGTGGAACTCCCTCTGGGTGAAGTTGTATGTTTCTCCTTATGTGAGTGTGGGGTTTCTTCTGGGGGCTCATGTTTTCCTCACACCCATCTAAAATACATGCCCCGGGTTGACAGATTATTATAATTTATTTGACTTATAGAAAACAACAACAAATAGAACAAATTTTTCAATGTCAATCTGGTCTCTATAGTATAACTAGACACTTACCTTAAATAAGTCAGTCATAAATATCAGAGTCATAACTAAAAATATGAAATAATCTAAGCATCAGAATACAAATGCTACATTAATACGTGACTTGACTAATCTCTGTAATATTTTGTTGCAGCTTTATATAAATACAATATATAAATGTATATAAATTTGATCAAAAAGCAACTTTTTAAAAACTATAAGGAAAGTTAGAATGACCCTAAAGTTTGAAAGCAAAGTGTGTTTTTGTGTGTAAACAGTATTGCATCAGATGATCACCGCGCCCAAGTGTGAGGTCTGAAGGCCTGATGACATTCCATATATGAGACTGAGATTCTCAGGATAGGTCGAGGATAAAAACAATTTTCTCTCTTTTCACCAGCTCGCCATTCATCATCTTGACAACAGGCCTCTGCAGAGTTATTGGCCAATGTTATCTGATGTCATTAAGTGGATATGACACTGAAAGTCAGCCTGATGTACAAATCTCCTTGTATGCGATAAATCATTACTGGCATATTAAAATCAGGATGTTAGAATATAAAAAGCTTTAAAATCCATGTGTGGTGATTAATTCCACCCTCATTCTTAATAGAATTAACTTTTAATCCTCACATAATGACAATATTATCCGTATATTTCACAATGTTTATCAAATCTTTTAAGTTGGATTATTAATATTATATATAGCAGTATGGACAGTATTATAACAGATTATCTGACCACACCTTTCTCTTTAATCACTATGTTAAAAGCTCAATCAACAGAATACTTGTCAAACAAACTTACTTATAGAGTACATTTCCCAAATCAGCAAGAACATGTGTCACACTACCTTGGATTCATTTTGGTAGGGTATTATTGGGAAACTATTCACTGCAGTAGTTTCTTCAGCAACAAATACGCTTCTAACCTGTATTGTTGTTGATTATAAGACGCTATAAAATTATTTACCTATCTAAACCTATTGTAATTGCTCAGAGTATTATTGTTTTCGGTGCACTTTTGAGAGTCTAAACATGCTTGAAAAGTCATCAATTTCATACACACCAGAACTGGTGAAAATCTACATTTGATTTTGAGTTCCGAGTTCGCCGTAGGTGAATGAAATTTGGCACAGAAACTCTATCAATCTAATCTTGAGAAAAATGGAATTTTACATTTCGAAGCTTTTTTGACGCACTGCAGTCATCGAAAGTCGAAATTATGCCATAAACAGGAAGTTGTTATAACTCAGCCATGTGTATGATCGTTTCCAAATTTACCCACTATGTTACTACTGCGCATCTGAACACATCTACAAAATGCACTCTTAGTTATGTGGCCACCAGATGGCCACAGGAAATAATGATTAGGTGCTTCTTATATCGATTGTAACATCTTTGACAAGGGCTGTGTCCCAATCAAGATTATAAAAGCCTCCGGAGGGTCCTTCCTACCCAGCCTTTAAGGCTACAGCTTGGAATCTCTGAAGGCTGCAAAACCCCCTGGTAAACGGCATGGTCTAGCCTCTCCTTTTTCTTCTGCAGTTTGCTTATGGTGCATTAGCGCCACCAGCTGGATCTTGGATCCCGCATTGAATGAATGAAATGTTCTTGTATTATTAAAATCTTTCTTTAAGTGATTCTTTTATATTTATGTTTTGTGTATAATACATTTGTAAGATCACTGGAAGTTCTTTCGTTGCTTAATTTAATTTCTAGGGTTTTAGGGTTTATTTTTAATTGTTCTATTTCTTTCTTTTTGTCTTTTTTATTTTGAATACATTGTATTAAAACATTCTCTGTATTTTCGTTTTGATTACATTGGTCGCATTTCCCATATTTATTTTCTATTTTATGTTGTGTGTAATTTAAACCAGTATGTTGTTCTAGCTTCATTCTGTTTTCATAAGTTTTATAAACTCATTCATCTGCTTCCTAAAACATAATGACATCCACCAAAACTTAATTAACATTAATTTGGCTGCTTGTGGCAATGTTTACAATAAATGTTAAAAATAAAAATATGTTTCACAATTCACCTATCACTACTACCATTTAATGCTTGAATATACTGTTCTTTTATTTTATTTAAAAAAAAGTGTTACTTACATGTAAATACAAATTAAAGTGTGTTTTGTGTTGATTCTAATGGAAAAAAAAACACTGCCAGGCATTGTGCGATATCTGAGGCCACAAAGGATGGTCGCGATGCATCCTTGGAATTCAGGGGAAAGTAGGACGTATTTCAAGGGTGCATTTTAAGGACCCTTTGAGTTTTGGCAAAATGAGACGGGCTTGGTGCACCGTTGTGACGTAAGTTGCCTTAAAATGCGCACTCGGGAGGATGCACACTTCTGGAAAGACCTTTACGGCACTAGTGTAATGTTCGATTAACTGACAGGAAAGCTGTTTTTGATACAAACACGGCCGATTAAGAGGTTCTAGCTGATTCAGATTGATTTAAGTGCTTTAGATGTTTTGTCCATCTTTGTAATTGCTCTAGGAAAAAAAAGAGTTTTTAGTTGCTAGATATGTTTCTTCCTTGAACAAATTTTCATGTGGATGAGTGACAAATTCTCGTGTTGAATCAAAAACATGGACTATTATTTTAAATACTATAAATAATAAACAAAAACTAAAATCGAATATAGCTACCAATGGCATCATTATTTAAGAAAGAACCTTTTACATCAATAACTAAATAATAATTATACTCTACTTTGAAAGTTTCTACCCAGCATTTTAGACGTTAGTTTGTTAATTTTTGGCTTTAAACAAATATTACAAGAGTTATGACAATTTGCTAGGTAATTCAAATTAAAATGTGAAAAATGCACAATCGCCCTTCAGTTTCATTTTACATATCCCAAATGCGTTCCGTCAGTGTCATCTAGTGGTGAAAACAAGGGAAACCCCTTGGAAGTACAAGATTAGTGAGATGGCCAGTGCTTAATTTGTCTATGTGGAAGTCCTCATGCACCATGAGGGTGCTGTTCAAGGAGTTTCAAATGGAGAGAAAATGTGTCTCGATCTCAACCATTTTTTGGAACATGGATCCTGTGAAAGTTTCAGAACTTTCACGGTTTAAGGCTTTAATTTGGTGGATTTTAGGTGGTCAAAAACAAGTCCGTTTTAGGCTTTTTGTTAATAACTGGGTTAAATTACATAATTTAATTTTATTTTAAGGATAAAAGGGTCCTTAAGCCTTAATTAATGCCCCCATAAATGATTAAAATCCATCCAGGGCTATTAATAAATCACAAATCTCTAATCTTAAAAATACTGAATGTAATAATTTCAGAAATCTTTCTCTCTGTGAGCAGTGGTGTGTGGCATGACATTGGTTATACTAGGGCCTTTTAAAGTGAAGGTATTTGCCATTTTCTGGTCAGGACATATTTTTGGATTTGGCACTTTGCAGACGGTCCCTAAGCGATCCAGTCTCAGTTGGCTGAGCATAGACAGCAATGTATTTTGGCGAACATGGAGAAAGACATATTTTGAAGAAAAAAAAAATCACTTTCACCCTTCTTTTATTTAATTTTTTTTTTCTGATTTCAGATCTTGGTTTTAATCAAACAGGACCCTGACCCAACCTGCGAGGAGAAAACGCTGGCATGCTCCGGCACAAATTAAGCACTGTTTTTCAAAATTCTGGTACAAAAAGCATAATAGCACAAAAATGTTTGGAACAGTATAAATATAATTTTCACTTTGTTTTGACTTGTTTTTGCTTTTTGAAGGGATTAATGAATTTTTCTTTGTCTCAAAACTTTGATTTCTGTTATCAAACATAACAACTTCATTCTCATTTTTTTTATTTGTGTAGTAAAAACTTACTTTGTTTAATAACTTTGTTTAATACTCAGAATTGTATTTTTTGTACAATTTCAGGATTGTTTTTTAATGAAAAATATTTGTTTTTTTATTCAATGAAAAAAAAAAGAAGCTGGAGTTGTACTAAATAAAATAATATTAAGCGCTGCCACAAAAAAACTTTTAAAGGTAATTTATTAAAGCAAATTTAATTGAATAAAAAATGCTCAAAAAGGCCCCGGAATTCTAAGGATTAATTCTTTTGGCAAACAATCCATTTCAGTGGACTTCAGGTGACATAAAGGTGTACACAGGAGTAATGTGACTCCTTTGAAAAATCTTGGCAGTGATTTCAGCCTCCTCCAGCTCACCTTGTGTCAGGTCTCTTTCAGCTGATTGGAACTGTCCGAGAGAGCAGTAAAGGTTGGCTCGGTTGAAGTAGGAGTGTGCAGAAATGGCATTGAGACTGAGAGCCTCATTGAAATCCTGTAGGGATTCTGGGACCTTCCGCAGCAGTGCCTGAGTGATGGCTCGGTTCAGAATGCTAGCCTCATCTGAGGGGTTCAGCTCAACAGCTCTGCTGTAGTACTCGCTTGCCTGTGTAGCAGACAAAAGAAAAATGTTTCTTTTAGATTCACAAACTGGTCAGTAAGCCCACTTTTTAATGGTTAACCTTTTAATGCGTAGCATTAATGGTTAACCTTTTAATCTGTCATAAAAAAAGAAATAGATCTTTATAAAGGATAACACAATCTCTGCAGATTACTGATAGACTAGATCATATACATTTGTTATTCAAGAAAGAAAATAGTGAGTAATTGTTTAAGGTCTGAAATGAACCCTTAACACATTTGGATACTAAAATGATTGGAGTATGATTCACGATGTAAAAAAATCATAAACTGCATCTAAAAAGTCCTTTTGTATTTTTGAGTTTTGAGGGTCATCTCACACTTCTTAGTTGAAATGTGCTTTCTCAGGATGGAAATGCTTCTGACTTTACCTGCTCAAACTGTCCATTGTAAAACATCAGGTTGCCTGCATTGAAGTAGGCGAGGGGATGTCCTGGGTTGAGGTTTATTGCAGTCTGGTAGTCTTTCATGGCACTGGATAAACTCCCCATTAACTGATGGATCAAACCTCGGTTCGTGAAGAGTTGTTCAGAATAACGGTTGTACTAAAAAGACAAACAAGCAAGCTTTTAACGTGATGGTTGAACTAAAAATAAGTTCCAAAAATTCTAATAGATGTTATATTTTTATGTGTTTGCTTGCAAAAGACAATATGTGGGGCTTCCAATGCTCTATAAAGAGCAAAGCTTCTTTTAAGGGATGAATGGATGGATAGGTAAACAGCATCTAAGTAATTAGCCGAAAACACAAGTAGATTATGAAATCTTTCTTGAAAACAAC
Source organism: Danionella cerebrum (assembly GCA_007224835.1). Classification (NCBI taxonomy): domain Eukaryota; kingdom Metazoa; phylum Chordata; class Actinopteri; order Cypriniformes; family Danionidae; genus Danionella; species Danionella cerebrum. The sequence goes on from SRMA01025661.1 coordinate 57,124, forward strand.
CTCTATAGCTGTGTTGATGTCCTGCAATGCTGCAAACATGTTTCCCATCTGCAGATTAGTGATGGCTCTGCCTTCATACGCAGCCCAGCACTCTGGATTCACTTCTACAGCCACCGTGAATTGATTCCAGGCTTTATTGAAGAATCCCAAAACCTGCCGGAGAAGACAAGTTTCCTCTGAGCTATGAGCAGAAATCAATGGAGATTTGAGAGGACACAGGTTTCATGCATTTATTCTTGGGGAGATAAAGGATCAAGAATTCAGAAGCATCTTGTCCAACAGTTTATAACATTTCAATAGAGAACACAGTTCTCAGACAAAAGACCATTTGAAGAACTGAAAAATACGAACTTTAAGACAATCTAGAAGAAGATTAGGATTAATATACACTTGTCACACTGCTTCAAATGTGTTTTGCAAAACTCCAACAAAAACACAGTCTTTAATAAATTAATTAAGAAACAACAACCAAAAAAGGTTTCTTGTAAAGGCTTTACCAATAATATGAGCTCAAATAGCCAGTTTTCCATAAATTAATTCTACCCAGGAATCCTTCCTACTTATGATCATTTTGTCAGTCTACACAAACCTTTGGTCATTTTTTACATAAAAATACGACAAATATGCATCTTTTCTCCTTAAATTGTTTCCTCATGCTCTCCATTATTATGTTGGCTAGCAACCAATATGGCACATCTCTATCTCAGTTTAGGAAAGTCATAGAGACATAGGGGTTGGATAATGTTATTGTTGCGGAGTTGACAACATAAAAAATAGGTATTAACGGCACCAAAATGTTAGGTTAGGTTTAGGGTTTGTATTAATGTTTAAACACACATGGAATGTAGATGTTTGATTGGTAGCTTTACTATCATATTTTATTAGTGTATTAGTGGCAAACACAACTTTTGTTATGGTAGGATAAGTCATTGGAGAGTTGATTGTCATTGCTTTTAACACTCTGTGAGTTATTTTGAGTTAAGTGTTATATAACATGGAAATATTGAAACATGAAAATAACATGGTTATTTTCAAACATATGCAGGTTTTCACCACCAGTTGGGTCAAAGTTTCTGTAATAGCCATGTGCTTGTTGTTGAGTGAGCATTTGTATGAAAAGGGAGGTTTTCATTTTCAAGCGATTTTAATATTCAAACGGCACAGTTTCTGATGAACGTGTATGAATCTTTTTCATGTTTTGATTAAAATGCATTTTATAAATAAAATGCAATGGGGAAAAATAGTTTTCAGTTAATTTAACATTATTTTGAGAGTTAAAAAAAAGTAACTTTTTAAAGTCTTTAAAATTACATCCTAGATAATATAATTGGACCTCCTTACAATGTTGTTCCAGAGTGAATATTAATAACTCTACATTTGTCTTGGTGTTATTGTAACATTTTTGGGGAGTTATTTAATTACCCTGTGTTTAAAAATTAACTATTTTGTTTTAATTTAACTCTAGAAATAAACTCACAAAAAGTGTTAAAATCAACTCTGTAGGAGTTGATCAACTTTTTGCTGTGTAGGAAAGAAACTTCGAAGCTGTAATCTACAGCTATCCAACTGAAATGATGCCTTCGATCAACAAAACATGAGCAATGCTATGATGAGGTCCATTGGTGAGGCCCGCAGGCACTTTTGAGGAGACACAGAGAGACATGATCCAACGAACAGAGAAGTGTTTGCTCGGAACAATAAACCGATGAGAGTGAAAACTGAGGACTTAAGGGGAAATTTAATAAGGAGCAAGTGAAAGGGGTGAGAGGAAAAAAGGGTAGAGACAGCGGGGAGTAATTAACACTTGTGACATCACCTCGCAAAAATACTAAGCACAGCATTGTCCTTGATTGAATCTTAATCATTCACAAAGAATTTTGAAATGAAAGAAAAAAGTATGAAGTAATGAATTATTTAAATTCAATTATTTTTATTGTCTTTCACACTGTAGAAATATTTATAACCCCTGGCTGCTCCATGACATTTGTATGTGTATTATGTGACAACATTTCATAAATGTGAACACAAAACAGGGTTTCTGCAGGTTTCATAATGACTTTTTAAGACCATTATTAATCATATTTAAGACCTATTAATACGTTTATCCTACAAACTGCCTTGAATTAACTAAAAAAAAAAACAATAAAATATAAAAAAACTGTTAAAAAATATTGCATAAAAGCTATCTAAAAATGTACCTGTAGCTTGAAAACTTGTGAACAGATTGAAAAACAGAACAATATGTAAAAAGTTGTAGATAAAAGAACAGAATACATTTTATATGTTTCAGTTCCTGAAATATCTATAGTCATTAACAAATGCAGAGCTTCATTTGTAAATTTTTAAATAGTCTAAATATTTCCCTTAAAACTAGCTTTTTTTTATTTACAATAACGTATTCAGACCTATATATGCACTAATGACATGAAATCTGACACAAAATAATGGATTTCTTAACTTTATTAATTTAGGAATTTTGAAACATTCCTGTTCTATGGCTAACATTAGTGCATTTTTTTCATTTAAAACTAGTGATTTTTTGTGATTTCAATTACATATTTGTATTTGTTACATGAAAACTAATCTGAAATTTTTTTCAAGAGTTATTAATTAATGATATTTCAGGACACAACGTTCTCATGTCAAATATGTTATTTTCTTTTAGCTACAACTCTGGAACTTTTAACATCTTTCTAAGTTGTTGGTGGAGAAAAAATTGTCATTTTTGTTATTCAAACATTTTATAATTTTTTTTTTATAAATGACAAAAATTACTTTTCTGTGGTTGCTATGGCAGCCATCAACCAAATGTGCTGGCGTGTGCGTTGGATGCTGGGAAATCGGTCTCAAGCACACTCAATCTGAGGTGTGTCGAAAATTAAGAATAGTAAAAAATAATGTCACACATAGAAAGGTAAATTGAATTAAATTAAAAATTGGGATTTTACAATTTTAACTTTTTAAAACCCTGTACCATCAGATTTCTGAAATATGGCACTCCATGACCTGTGCATGGCAGCCAGAAAACAATTGGCTGAGTTGAAATATTGCTGTCTTTATGAAAGCAACACATCTAACATATGAACATGTAGAGAATATCATATGAACATACATTTGATGGCTTCAAAAATAGATTAAAAACCAGGCTACAAAAAAAAAAAATTAATTGTGTATCCAGCTTAGAGGTTTCTCCAGTAGGAAAAAAGTACATTTTGTAAGGGTCTCATCTTACAATACAAAGGAGATCCCAAATGTGCTGAGATTTAGCAGGATTCAAAAGTCTGAAAATAACAAATCTCCTTCCCAATCCTCTTAAGACCAATTTATCAGAGCTATGCAATCCAGATCTATTTTCATTTGACTTTTATATTCCTCTAAAGAAGGTTTGGAATGAGAAGTCAAATCCAAAGAGACAATTAGGTGTAACAATTGTGTATTTTAGGGATTCCCTTAAGCTGTGAAAGAGCAGCTTGTAAGAAATAAAAAAGAAGCAAGACAATTATTTTAGCAATACCTGTAAATTGTATGCCAGGTTAATGCGGGCACTCATGCATAGTGGATTGAGATGCAGAGCGGAAAGGAAGTCCCTCTGGGCTTGTTTCTTGCCCTGATTGTGCCCATAATCCATGAAAACATTGCCTCTACCCACAAGACAATCTTGCAGGAGTGGATCAAGTTTTAGAGCTTCGCTGTAAGAATCCACAGCTTCCTGCAACAGGCTAAGCCTTGATAAGACAAAGAGACAATTACTAAACTCTAGTTTTAATCTACTTCAACAAAAAAATATTACAGTTTCAAACCCTCAGCTCTGTTATTTTTTCACTGTAATAATTGTTATACATTCCTATGACAAGCTTGGAAGTCTTGCTTTCAAACACAAAAACACCAGCAATTACCATATTTCTGAAGGGATCTTGAAAAACATATATTGCATTTATGTAAAACAGTATGTGTTTAATACATTTTTTAAGATATATTATTGCAGTAATGGACTGATATAATGCTGGGCACTTCTAATCAGCTAAAGGCAGATCCAACAATAAACTGAAAACAGATCGTCTTGCGTAACCCCCATTCCCTGAAGAAAGGAACATAGACGTATGTTGAGGCTTCAACTATGGGAACTTCTTCTCCTTGAAAGGACGGACCGAATATATAACGGGCAAATTAATTTGCGAGTGTTGGTGATTAGCAATCAGCCGGGTGCAGCCTATGCTCATTCTACTTTTCAGAGGAGATGAACCCACTTACCTGTCTATACATGTATACATCTATATTCCCTCCTTCAAGGAACGGGGGTTATGCAAGAAACCTAGACATTCCCTTTCAGTTGAAAACCGTAGACGTATGTTGAGACTATTGGAACTCCTCGAATACACCATGCCCTAAGTACTTTCAGACAGGCCGACGATAAGCTTAAGTAAAGGTTAGCAGTTACAGTCGTAGAAACCTGAATGGGAACTCCTTCTGCCCCTTGCCCGGAATTATCATTGGCGGGGAAGTCGCGCAACACTGAAGAGCGTAGCTGTCCTCATTTTAAGGGAGAGACCGACCAGAAGAAGAGCACCTCTAAACCAATGGGGAGGGGTGTGTGGAGACCGCGTTGAGACCTGAACAGGGCTTCTGGCTTAAACATCATCCTCCGAAAAATAAATCTTAGCAAGGGGGCTGTATAGGATTCTTAGAAAAGAGGCATCTGAACAGGGACTGCTGAATCTGGCCCTAGCTCTGTAGGGGTCAGGCCCTCGGGCAAAACCACCTTACAGAACCGGGTACAGCTGACTGCTCTGCTCAATCAGTTGCCGTAGAGGGAAGGAATATGAACTCGGCCAAAGGGGAGGGAATATATCAACTGAATCCGCTTTCTGGTGAAGGAAAGGCCCTGCAAATCACACCCTATGGGTAGCAGCCACCAGTCAGTACCACAGAGGGAACAGAGCCAAGTCAAGTAAGTAATAGCTGATAAGGTGGTGACCAGCCCGCAGCTATAGCTATTTCTGTGTGTGAGAGACCCCAAGCCAAAATCCAAAGTACCCCTTGTAAGCAAGCAGAATAGCAACAACAATCCGGTGGCCTAAATGCTGCTTGGAGGACACAGACTCTAGACACTGGTCTCCTGAAGCATATGAAGAGCTGCTGAGAGTTGTGAGACTCCCAGGCTCCAGGCTAATAAAAGCCAAACGCCCAGATAATCTAGGATGCGAATGCCTGTAGTGGGGCAAGAGCAACCCTCACGACTTTTGAAAAGGTGCGAGGGGAGAGGGCAAGACCAAGGGGAAGGACCCGTTGTTCTAGTTGTGGTTGTGTGGGTTACCACCATGTACTCCAGTGTACCCCAGCATAATGGAATACTTTAAATTCCCCTTAGGTGTGAGTGGATGTCTGTGATGTGTGACTCCCACCTTTTGCATGAGGTGTGTTAAAGATCCCCTGTGACCCCAAAAGGAAACGAGTGGGTAAAGGTCTCATTTTGGGCCAAAAAAAGTGATTTTTTTTTACATTTTGTAAATGTTTTCTTCACAAATAAGGACTTTTTCTACACAAATGACTGCTTTGTACAGAGGCTTCAAAGTAGCCTCAAAAAAAGGAAGCCTTGATTGAAGAACACTTTAAACTGAATTATTAAGTTAATTGTTTAGTTATATGTTAGAGTCTACATGTTGTCGCTGTAATTGTATATTTTATGGATAAAACCTAGGATTAAATTACAGTAATCAATTAACCTGGGGCATGGTTTTATGTGTTTGAGGGAAAACTGAAGAAAAATAAAAGTTCAGTTAACTCAGTTTGATTATGGTTCATGTCTTGATTTCTTGATGTCTTGTTTAATAAACGCAACAAAGCAAACGCAGAAAAAAGTAAAATCAACTTGAAAAGCTTTTCTGAGTTTCTTCCAGTTCTCTCAACCTGTTTAATAATCTCAAAATGACAAAATCAGCAAATTGCTCAGAAAGTGCACTTTAAAAATAATTTGGCATTTTTTACAGTGTATATGAACTCCATCACAAGACAGTTCAGTGACTATTTCAGGGTGAAGTCACCCCAAAAAGAAAGGTAAGAAAGATTGACTTCAAACCATCGCGGACGTTTATTTGCATTACTTTTTTGGGGAAAATAAATCCTTTGTATTTTTACACATATGTCTTGGTATAGCTCATTGCTATGACCTCACTGCCACTGTTTAGAGGAAATTGGTCTTATCTTTCCTTAACAACTGTGAAGTGCTGAGATTAATTCTCTAGTGACTTAAAATACATGCTGACCTGTGGTGAAGCACTCCTTGAGAATGGTGAATTCCTGGATTGGCTGGTTGTCGCTCTGCTGCAGCCTTCATGTCCTACAATAAAACAGATTCATTTTCTCACAATACACCCAAATTATTAGATATCTATTTTTATATTAACACCAAGAAAAAACATGGTATTGTCAAAAATATGCAGTCATCTCCCATGAGTCCCATTTTAATTTAATATTATTGAAAGGCCCCTATTATAGGACTCAAAAAGCTCATAATGTGATTTTAGTTGTCCCAAACAGCAGACTGAAAAGCACTTGCATTGTTTTGCACATTTTTTAAATCTTAGTTGCACCAAAAAGTACTCATCCGTAGCCCAACCTTTTTACGTGAATTTACCGTGATTGTATTATAGGATTTTGGTACAGCCAGGTAAATATCCGGAAAACAACACATGGATCCCTAATGTGCCGTATATAGTTTATACAGTGGTACCACAAGATACGAATGTTTCGAGTTACGAAATGTTAGAGATACGAACGGTCTCGCTGGAAATTTTTTGCTTCGAGATACGAAGACAAATTCAAGATACGAACAACTACAAGCAGTTCTGCTCTATTTTCCACTTGTCTGTCTCACGTTGCGCCGCTCTTCCATGGCCTTTGGTCCTTTCTCCCTTTGAAGAAAGTGTGCTTTAAGGGGCTGATACGATAAATCAGTTTTAAATCAAGTGAAACATTATGTATAGATTACAAATAATGTGCTATAACAAATGTTAGAATCAAGGTGTTGTAAAAAATATACTGGAAAGTGCAGTTCTGTAGCGCAAGTTAGAGAAACTCAGTGACGCACTCTCTGAAGCTCTCTCCATCCTTTCTTACAAGCTCGGTATTCTTTATGCTTGTGCTTGAAACCGTGCTGGTGTTAATACTTCGTGAAATATCTTGAGAAAGTTAACTTTCATAACATAGTGCTGTAATGTCTTCCACCACCTGGTCCATCTCCTCCGACACATCGCCTCACTCGCAAGCTAAGGTTTCACATTTGTGTACATCTTACGTAGTTTGCTTTTGTTTTATTATCGTTTATTACATTAACAATGTGTAGATTTAAGGATTGAAGAAACGTTACTTGATTTTTCTCTTGTTTTTCCATTTTTGTTATCTACTTATACTGTTGTTTCTGAGAGCCGTTGCACGGATTAGGCGTTTTACATGTAAAACTATGAGATGCAAAATGTTCGAGATACAAACGTCACCCTGGAACTGATAAGTTTCATATTTCGGGGTACCAGTGTATATAGTTTACTTCTTGGATTTAGTTTTTGGTGAAAAGCTGTGATCGGCTACAAAGAAGGAACACCGACAATGACGAGGAACACTGGGGCAATTGATAAAATAGAAACTAGACGGTGACATGGGTAACGTGGGAAAATGCACGCTGAACTGAGAAAGTAAACAAAAACGAAAACATGTGAGACAACAATAATCACATGATATAGAAAGGTAGGAAACGGAGAGCATAGAAAAACACAGAGAAAAAAGAAAAGAATCACCATAAAACGAGGGAAAGGACAAAAGATTGTGACATATATCGAGTTATCTCACACGTGGTATTACACTTGGTTATGTATGACTTGAATGCAGCTGCTTGGCCATGAAAACCTAGTCCAAAGTTTGAACCCCTGCTCTTTCATTTTACAGTTGCTGTTTACGCAATGTCCTCCTCTTAGTCATAATACCACTGGCAGCTGACTGGATATTGCACAACTAGACTTGTAGCACAGGTGGTATTCTCTCACAGAGTTGGAATCCAATAAGCCCCTATTCAATTTCTTGTTGAATGACAACTTTTTTTCACTTTTGATCAATTCAAAACCTTAACATGCATTAATAAATATTGTGTACAAGCCGTGTGATGTGTTGAAAACTAGAAAAGAAAAAGTAAGAAAACAAAGCATGTTGACCATGCATTCACACAGATTAAAGAGTCTCCTTTCAGTGAAGAGTACTTGCTCTCTTTAGAACCCTGCCCTACCTGAAGGGCACTGCTGTAGTCATTTAGTTCAGCATAGACAAGGCCGCGATTTATCAACACTTTCACTTCAAGCTCGGTCCTACAGCCCAAGAGCAGCGTTGTGCTGTAGTCTCTGAGAGCCTTGAAGATTAAAGAGGAAGCGGGGGAAGAGAACAAGTATCTATTAAAATGCAAATAGAGGAGTCCAGTCTTCATGAAAAGACAAGTATGTGTTTGTGTACAGTATATAATCACACTAACATTGCTGATTCAAGAAAAAATATTACCAGCTTGTATTCCTGCAGCTTCTGAAAACATACTGCTCGGTTGTAGTAAATAAATGACAATAAGGGGTTTAGTTGTACTGCCATTGAAAGATCATCCCCTGCACTCTCGTATGCCTAAATGATAGGATAATTACAACATGGAGCATCAGCCTTTAGAGAAAGACATTTCAACTCAAAACAGTAATTTTACTCACTTTCAAATGGAATTTAAAAGCCCCTCTGTACAAGTACGCTCTAAGACTCCTTGGCTGGATTCTGATAGCCTCATTACAGTCGAGAAGAGCTTTTGCGTATCGTTTTTCAGCTCCATAAAGCACAGCACGGCTTAGGTACACCTAGGAAAGCATTTAATCTTTAAAAATTCACAGAATAGTTCATACAGAGAGGTCTTCTAATCATGGTTTACCTGATAGAGGTTGGAGTTGATTCGGAGAGCTCTGTTAAAGTCCTGGACCCCTGTGGAGTCATGTAGATGAATGCGACAAAGGCCTCGCTGATGGAGAGCATGAGCGTGGTCTGGGTTCAAATTCACACAGCTATTAAAAGCATCCAAGGCATGAAGAAGGAGGGAGTCTTCACTCTCCTAAATTAAAACACTGTTTGTTATAATGGCCATGCACGTGATTCTTGTAAATCAAATCTGGCATTTTTAAATACTTTAAATAAAGCTTGGGTTAAATTACCTGAAACAAAAGCCACTGTGTCAAGTAGCATATGCCAATGAGGTAGAAGAGCTCAGAAACTTCTTTTGTGACTCTGAGTTTAGTTGTACGTTGAAGTGCAAGGGCCTTTCTGAAACTCTTCACTGCTTCCTGTATGTGGCAAGCATAATGTAACTTTAGCATCATTAACTGGCGAAAGCAGGCAAAACAATGTGAATAGGTCGCTTTTAACTATTCCCATGCAACTGGTGGAATTATATTTTACTTTCAGCTGAATAAATATGTAACTCCCCGGTACAACTTTTCAACAAAACTAGTACAATATACTTTATTCTATTTAAGTCAAATTCCAAAGGCAATTAAAGCTGCAAACAGCGATCAAAGGGCTCGACCATTTCCGGCGCCATCGCCTCTTGGTGACCAGTTTTTTTAACTATGCACCATGACCAATCCTTATTTAGGAAATGTATTCAAGTGAGAATTGTTAACATTATTGAACAATACAGGCAATTTAACTAAAAAATATATATACACATAACACTGAACATCCATAAACTACACAACAATAATCCAGTTCATAACCCCTTTAAGTAAGAGCAAACCCACGTCTAAGACAAAGTTACATTAGCAATCAACAAGTGATATCAATAAAAAAAAACACTATCTTTCAGATTAAACGAAGATCCTTTAGTGTAACAGATGCAACACAGGAAACTGGTAGGAGGAAGGTCAAAAACCAGTGTTGCTGGTTTCATTTTAGTTTGTGGTTTTCTTTCACAGTGGCAGAAAGTACAATCTGGATTTTCTACCACTCACAATCTGGACAATTTTTTTCCATCTTACCTTCACTCCAGAAGGCAATGTAGAATCTTCAATTCACCTGATGGATGTTTTTAGATTTGGGAGAAAATCCATGCCAGCACAAGGAGTACATGCCAACTCTGCTAGATGGTTGGCAATGAACAACTGGCCAGTGAGAGATGGTGGGTTGGGCCAAAATATAAATAAAACACACTCTAAAATAAACAGAACTATATGGCTAAATTTTGCACACAAACTTTGATGTTGGCTTGTAAAAGTGCTGTTAATAAAGACAAAACTCCCATTTCTCAATACTTTTCTAAGCTGAGAAATGGTTGCTATGGTAAAACACCAGTTTGACATGGAGGGGTCAGTGACATAACGGTCCCTATGAGTGATACTAATACTAACCCACGTGTTTATTAGGGGTGTAACGGTTCACGGTATGTATTGAACCGTTTCGGTACGGCCTGTTCGGTTCGGGACACTTGCGTACCGTTTCGGTATTCAGTATTTTTATTAAATGATATATATGTATTATTAGCGCGATATTAAGCGCAGCGGAACAATGTTCCTAGGCGAGTTTCCGCACGGACGCTATTGAGTGACGAGCACGAGCGCGAGTAGGAAAATGGAATCATATCAAAAGCGAAAGAGAAGCCAGAGCTTGAAGACCCTCTCACCTCACTACGGTCTCGTGTTTGAGAACACTTTGGCTTCTCTGTTAAAATACATAACGGGGATAGACGAGTGGATAAATTTAAAGTTGTATGCCGACATTGTTCCGCGAGAATGGTTTCCTTGCAAGGACTATTATTAGTGTGGCCTTGGTAGGAAAGTGATACATAGCAAAGCGAAGAGAAGCTAGGCTTGAACCCTCTCACCTCCTCACAGGTCTCCTGTTTGAGAACACTTTGGCTTCTCTGTTAAAATGCATACTTGAGGGGATGCGAGTGGATACAAATTTAAAGTTGTATGCGACATTGTTCCGCGAGTCGGCGAGCAACACATCTAACATTTTCTACTGCTGGAGATGTTATAACCAGATATATGCTCTCTTCAGAAAATGTGGATAGGTAATCTATCCTAACTAGTTGCAGTATTTCATTTTTTTATTTAAAAAAATGTGTTTTTCTTAATAAAGAGTGCAATTTATTTAAAATATCACTCAAAAGTGTCACTTTTATTTATTTTATGCAAGAATTCTACTGTGTATTGGCAGCTTTTCAAAATAAAGAATATGTAAGTTCTTATTGTTTTGTACCGAACCGAATGAACCGAACCAAACTCTCCAAGACACTGTACCGAACCGAATACGATTTTAGCGTACCGTTACACCCCTAGTGTTTATATGATTTTCCAAAGCTAGGATGCAGATATGCCAAATAGGCTGCTATGGTAAACAGCCTGAGAAATAGTTGCTATGGTAAAACACCAGGTTGACATGGAGGGATCAGTGACATAACGGTCCCTATGAGTGATACTAATACTAACCCACTTGTTTCTATGATTTTCCAAAGCTGGGATGCAGATATGCCAAATAGGCTGCTATGGTAAACAGCCTGGTTGCTACAGTAGCGTCAGTGACCCAATATAGTGTTGCCCATGTCACTATAAGTTAAATAAACCAACTCCTATGTCTCTATCATTTGCAAATGTAACTGTTAATGTAAACAGTTTCTAGGGATCTGTCAGTGATGTCATACAACAAAAAGATCACTATGATTAAAAGAGTCAAATCCAAATGTCTCTGTAAAATATTAATCTTTAATATAGAAAAATAAGATATTTGAAAAATGAAATGAAACATTTCCCAGAATTGCTTCAGTGGTACCAGCCTAAAAAATATAGCAACCTGAGTCAGACCAGTTTGGTGAAGTTTGGTGGCTGTAGCTCGAACTAGGAGCAGATGCGCTTAGAATGTTTTGTCTGAAGCAAAATACGAATGACATTATGTTGGCAATTGAAACTGTCAATTGACAAAAACTGATTCAAGTTCAGTGTGGTTCTGAAATTCTGCTAAATGTTTTTCTGCAAATCAATCATGTGACTTCATGTGAGTTCTGTTGTCTAGTTTAGCTCTGCCAGACGAAGCTTGACTTATAGTCACACAGCTCTCAGACTCACAGTATATCTGTGTTCCCTCATCAACGTCTGTCCAAGAAGAATGAGAGTCAGAGGAGAAGGCTGTGTATCGATTGCTTGCTCCAGACAGACGATGGCATTTGCATCATTCCCCAGGAACGAATGGATGACAGCTTGCTGGACCAGTGACAAACCCAGAACTGCGATAGAAAACAAGAGCTTTACACACTAGACATTTACAGAGACATCTGCTAATTATGAATTAGCGGATATTTGGAATGCTAGTGTCTTTATTTGATTAAGAGATTTATTTTGACTACTTTTGTGTTCAAAATACTATATTTGTAAAAACAAAACTAGTACAATATACTTTATTCCATTTAAATCAAATATTAAAGCCAATTAAAGATGCAAACTTTTGTTGACCAGTTTTTTTAACTATGCACCATGACCAATTTTATTTAGGAAATGTATTTAAGTGAGAATTGTTAACATTATTGAACAATACAGGCAATTTAACTAATGAAAATGTCATCATAAAGTGTCATGTCCCCCAGGTGGTGCAGTGAATTAGTCTGAACATTTTTTAGGTTTTCTTTTTGTTCAGACATGGACTGTTAAAATAGTTTGTAAGTTTGGGACCAATCAGACATTGTATGGCTGTGTTCTAACAACTTCCTGTTCATGGAGAAACAATAGCCTTAAGATGAGACTGATTGGAGGTGAACAGATATATTCATTCATTCATTTTCATTCCCGCTTATTCCCTTTCGGGGTCACAGGGGTCTGCCGGTGCCTATATCCGGTACACCCTGGACAGTTCGCCAGTCCATCACAGGGCAACACACACATGCACACCTAAGGGGAATTTAGCTTATTCAATAAACCTATCCGCATGTTTTTGGGGATTGTGGGGGAAACCGGAGCACCCGGAGGAAACCCACGCAAGCACAGGGAGAACATGCAAACTCCTTCCAGGAAGGTCACCGGCGAGCCTCGAACCGACAACCTTCTACCTGGAAGTGCTACCCACTGCGCCACTGTGCTGCCCGTGAACAGATATAATCCCTAGGAATAGTTTGTTAAAGCACAGCATGTGCAAAAGTGCCTTTTTTTAGAGGTTTTTGCTAAATAACGTCTATAATAGGGAACGGAGACGTTTAGTCGATGACCGACTGAATGGGAGCTGATCTCCATGGGAGATTGGACCGAATTGTTTAACGGGCAAATTGATTTGCAGGCGTGAGTGATTGATTAGCAATCAGCCGGGTATAAGACCGGGCATAACGCACGCTTCAGTATGGGATTTTCCTGAGGAGCCGACCTACTTACCTCCGGCGCCTCAGTCTCCCGACTTCAAAGGCATGGCAGAAAGGAAACGTCTCCGTTCCCTATTCAGGGAACGTGGGGTTACGCAAGTAACCTAGACGTTCCCTTTCAGTCGGTACCGGAGACGTTTAGTCGATGACCGACTGAATGGGAGCCTCTACAAAGCGCCATGCCCGAAGTCCATCCAAACAGGCCAGCACTAAACTTGGAGAAGTTTAGTGAATTAAGCTGTAATACCTGAATGGGAGCTCCTTCTGCCCCTGCCCGGAATTCTCATTGACGGGCAAGTCGTCCAACACTGAGAGCGTTAGCTGTACTCGGTTGTTGCGAAGACGACCAGAAGGAGGGCACCCCTCATCGTGGGGAGGGGTGCGCGGAGATCGCGTCGAGGCCCGCAGGGCTACCAGCGAAGACGTTCTGCAGACATGAGAGTGGCAGAGACGTAAGTCATCGTTACTCACCGAGGCAGGGGGGTAACGGGACGGGTTCCTACTAGCCGCCTGGAGGGGGAGCTGTAGAAAAAACACACAGAAAGGGAGCACCAAGAAAGGGGGACTCCCAGATCTGGACCCTAGTTCTGCTGGGGCCAGGCCGAAGCAAAGCTCCAGAACAGAACCTAGCAGGGCTGACTGCTCCGCTCAGTCAGATGCCGAAGGGGGGAGGAAGGAAGAGCCACCCCAAGGGGGGGGCACGAAGAAGATGTACTGCTCACTTAAGAGAGTACTGCAAGCTTACTACACCTGCTCCGTTCCCTGAGGGAGCCTGCCACCACACAGGACCGCGGAGGGAACGGAGCTCGTGAAGGTTGAAAACCCTGCTGAATGTGTCTGGTGTAGACCAACCCGCAGCTCGACATATGTCGGCGAGTGAGACCCCCCTAGCCAACATCCACGAAGCAGCGATGCCGCGAGTGGAGTGGGCCCTCAGATGGAGAGGGCAGGGGACATATCACACGCCTCATAAGCAAGGCGAATGGCCTCCACGATCAGTGTGCCAGCCGTTGCTTGAAGACAGCAGAACCCTTATGCTGGCCTCTGAAACAAATGAAGAGCTGCTTGGAGCTGTGTAGCTCCCGGGTTCTGTCCAGGTAGACCCGAAGGGCTCAGTGGACACAACAAACCCTGGGTTGGATCTGCCTCCTCCCGGGGCAGAGCTTGCAGGTCACCACTTGGTCCCGGAGGGGGACGGATGGGACCTTGGGGATGAATCCGGGCCTGGGCCTGGTGGAGACCAGGGAACCGCCAGGGCCGAATTCCAGGCAGGATTCGTCGGCGGACAGTGCCTGGAGATCTCCCAACCTCTTAATTGAGGCCAAAGCAAGCAGGAGTGCGGTCTTCCATGAGAGGACACACTGCTCTGCCAAATGCCAGGGCTCAAAAGGTGACTCCCGCAGCCCCGAAGGGCGACGGAGAGGTCCCAAGAGGAATGGAGGGTGGTCTAGGAGGCCGGAGGCGCCTAGCCCCCTTGAGAAATCTCACCGTCAGTGCGTGGGACAGCCCACTGATTTCCCTTCAACCCGGAGGTGGAAGGCAGAAATAGCGGCGGCGTAGACCTTGAGGGACGATGGGGACAGCCCCCGATCGAATCTCTCCTGGAGGAAGGTCAACACGACTCTGATGGGGCATGTCCCGGGATCTTCCTGCCGGGAAGAGCACCATTCGACGAACCGACCCCACTTGCCAGCGTAGCACACTCAGTGGAGGGGGCTAACGCATGGTATAGGTAGTCACCGCGAGGGGTGGTAGAGGCTCGGGGTCCACCGCGGACAGATATGCCATACAAGTAGGGCCCAGAGGTCTGGCCACGGGTGCCTGTATCCCCCCCCCTTGAGTCAGATCTGGACTCAGGGGGATCGGCCAAGGGGGGGCTGTCACGAGAACAGAGAGGTCTGGAGACCATACTCTGTTCGGCCAGAAGAGGGCGAAAAGATTAGCCCGCGCTCGTCCCCCCTGACCTTGCACAGAGGTTGTGCTAGGAGGCTTCACTGGGAAAAACGCACATAAGCGTTTGTTCCTGGGCCAGCAGTGAGCCGGCGCATCTGTCCCGAGAGGAGACAGGGACAGGAATAGGAGCCGGCAATGGGTATTCTCACGGGAGGCAGCAGGTCCTGACCAGCATGTGCCGATCCCGGAGGATCACTGCTACTAGCTCGAGACGGTTGATGTGCCAGCGAGAAACCAGTCCGTTCCAGGAACCGGACTCTCGGTGGGAGCCGCACACGGCGCCCCAACCGGTCTTGGAGGCGTCGGTGGTGACCACTACGCGACTGGTGATGCACACTAGGGGCACTCCAGCTCGCAGGAATCGTACCGACTTCCAGACCTTCAGGTGAGGGAGCGCGCCTGTCACGGACAGACGAAGGCTCCCTGACGCCATGCCCAAGTTGGAACTCGCGAGAGAAGCCATAGCTGAAGTGGTCACATATGCAGGAGCCCGAGTGGAATCACTGAGGCTGCGACTGCCATATGCCCCAGGAGCCTCTGAAGTAACTTCAGTCTGACCACTTGTAGAGAGGACACCGCGAATAAGGCGGCCAGCAAGGCCCGGGCGCGATCTACCGACAGGTGCGCCCGCATGCTCTCGGAGATCAGCTCCATCCCGAGAAAGGAGATGACTCTCACAGTAGTGAGGCAACTCTTTTCCCAGTTGACCCTCAGACCCAATCGGTTTAAGTGCTGAAGCACCTTGCCTCTGTGTCGGATCAACTGGTCCCTGGACGAGGCTATGAAAAGCCAATCGTCGAGGTAGTCCAGGATCCGAATGCCTGCCCGGCGGAGCGGGGCAAGAGCGGCCCGGGCAACCTTCGTGAGGTGCGCGGGGAGGGCAAGACCGAAGGGTAGGACCTGTACTGGTATGCATGGCCTTGAAACAGAACCTTAGAAAGGGTCTGTGTCTCGGAACCACTTCTACCTGAAAGTACGCGTCCTTCAGGTCGATTGTCGCGAACCAATCTCCAGGGCGGATGCACGGTAGAATGCAGCGGACCGTCAGCATCCGAAACCGAAGCTTGGCCAGGCTTCGGTTCAGACGCCTCAGGTCCAAGATTGGTCGCAGCCCGCCTGATTTCTTGGGGACCAGGAAGTAGGGCTGTAAAACCCACGTTCCATGTCGGCTGGAGGGACCGGCTTGACAGCTCCTTTTGTCAAAAGGGCGTCGATCTCCTCTCGCAGGAATGAGGCGCCTGTCCGGGGGACAGGGGTGTGCACTACGCCTCGAAACCTGGGGGCTTTCACGAACTGAATCGTGTAGCCCTGCCGGATTGTCCGGACCACCCACTGTGAGACCCCGGGAAGCTTCTGCCAGGCTCCCAGGTAAGCAGACAGGGGTAACAGTCGGGACGTGCCGATGGTCACCAAGGCGGGGCCGCC
Organism: Danionella cerebrum; assembly: GCA_007224835.1. NCBI lineage: Eukaryota > Metazoa > Chordata > Actinopteri > Cypriniformes > Danionidae > Danionella > Danionella cerebrum. The sequence continues at coordinate 73,907 of SRMA01025661.1, forward strand.
GCGAGGTGGGCTTGAGGGCGGAATCACCAGGGACGAACCCTGGGAAATGGTCAGATGAGGGAGGGGGAGATGAGCCCCCGCGCTCTCTGCCATGGCCAGTGGAACACGCGCCCAAGTCGGGGTCTTCATTGGAGACCGAGGAAGATGAACCCCCGACCGCAGGGCAAGCGGTTCCACTATTCTCAGGAAGTGAATGAATCCGTCTTTGACACAATAGGTGCCGCCATCCCAAAGGACGGCAGCGAGGAGTGTGTGGTGGACTCCACCCCCCCCCAAGGGGAGCTGGGTCGGTGACTTGACCCGAAAGACAGCTCATGACCTCCCGAGTCGCCAACCTCAGGGGCGCTTCGTACTAGAAGCTCTCGTCTGCCTTCGAGAACCCTCCGAGGTTGACTGCGTCTTCCGTCGTTCAGGGGTCTTCCTCGGACCAGAGGTCGAAGGCACAGGCCGTGACGGAGGACGCTCTCTTTGGCGGCGAACAGGCGGAGAGGGGTCCGGCGCAGAAGCAACGGAACGCCGTCGCTTCCGGCGCGGGACCATGAGCTCACCCAGAGCTGCCTGTTTCCTGATCGTGGAGACCTTTGACGCGAAATCATCCACGGCGACGCCAAAGAGGCCATCTGGTGAGACAGGTGCATCCAGAAACCTGTTACGGTCTTCGGGAAGCATAGTCGCCTGCTCGAACCAGAGATGGCGTTCCTGGACCACGAGTGTGGACATCGTGCGACCAATGTTCAGCGCAGCTGATTTAGTAGCACGAAGCGCTAAATCAGTGGCCGAGCGCAAGTCTCTGAGAGACTGCTGGTCACCACCCCCTTGGTGCATGTCACGGAGGACCTTGGCCTGAAAGACCTGTAAGGTCGCCATAGCATGCAACGATGCAGCAGCTTGACCCGCAGCTGAGTAAGCTTTCGCCATCAGGGCTGACGAAAATTTACCAGCTTTGGAGGGAACAGTCGGACGAGACCGCCAAGTGGCAGCACTGCCGGGGCACAAGAGCACCACGACAGCCTGCTCCACCCGGGGAATCGCAGAATACCCCCTAGCTGCTGCATCATCCAAGGCGGTGAAGGGGGAGGAGCTGGAAGCCCTGGCAGACAGGGGAGCCCGCCAGAATTTAGTGAGCTCCTCGTGCACCTCCGGGAAGAAAGGAACTTCAGGAGCGCGGGGGCGGAGCCTTGCACCTCGAGCCCAATAGCGGCCGCGGCCTTGGAGAGCACCGCGAATGCATCGGGCTCCGGCTCTGCCGCGACCCCGGAGGGTGGCAGCGGTGAGCTGGAGGACCCCGAAGGCCGCGCCCCTTCCGATGCTGCGAGGGAGAGCAGATCGTCAGCAAGGTCACACGAGGGCCAAGGCAACGCCGAAGCGCTATCCGAGTCCCCCGCGGACCAGACGGGGAGCACACTCGGGCTTTGGGGACGGTGCGAGGGATCACCTGACACCGGTCGCCCAAAGCCGCAGGTGAGGTTTTTTTGGGACAGACCCCTCGGAGTCGAAGGCTCACCGAGAGCCGAAGCTCGGGTGTCCTCCTCCTCGAAGAAGGACCGCCTACACCTCAGTGTGCGCGCCGGGAGAGCGTTGCAATGCACGCACTCTCGCCTCACAAGAGCAGCACAGGCGTGTTGGAAGCCCAAACACTCCACGCATTTCTCGTGACCGTCCTTCGACGAGATGAACCCAACACAGCCAGGATTACAGCACGTTTTGCTCATCGTGTCGTGAAAAATGGACAGGATGTGAACAAACGGCTAACAACAACACTGGACAGGCTAATGCCGGAAAAGACAGAGGCGCAGCGACAGCGGCGTGCTATACTGGGGCTAGCAGAGGACCACGCTGTATTTGCTAGGTAAGCAACCTCAATCTCAACTGGCGGTTTAGCGTCAAAGTTTAGAGAGGAGAGTCACACTCAGTCCGCTCCGAAGGAAAATCGCATACTGAAGCGGGCGTTACGCCCGGTCTTATACCCGGCTGATTGCTAATCAATCACTCACGCCTGCAAATCAATTTGCCCGTTAAACAATTCGGTCCAATCTCCCATGGAGATCAGCTCCCGTTCAGTCGGTCATCGACTAAACGTCTCCGGTACCGACTGAAAGGGAACCTAGCGTTTCTGTGGTGAATTATTGGGGACATGTCGTGATTTGTGATTGGTGGGGTCAAAAAAACATAACGGAGGAATTCACAAATGGTTTGTTTTAAGAGCATGTTGGGAACATTTTAAGTGGCGCTGCACATTTCTGTTGTAGGTTCATTTCCATCTGAAGTGTGGTGTGAATCTGGATTCTCCTCCAACAGGGAGGAGCTGGCTGTAAGTGCTGGCTTTATTTGTTCAGTGACGTGTGGTCAGGGGAGCAGGTGACCACACCTGCCTCCCTTAAATTATTATAATTGTGGCAAAGAATGATTCTTATGTCTTTCCACCTGATCCCAGTCCTCTTGTGACTGTTCAAAGGAATGAATAGTGTCGTCCTAATTTGAAATCAGCATGCAAAGCTCCACTAAGCTGACCGACTGGAATGGAATGTTGACTGGACTTGAAACTATCGGGACTTATGTAACGGTCTGTGACAGCTAAACTGGATTTCATCATGGAAAGGCTGGCAGAAATGAAACGGAAGTTGGATAATCTGGAGACCGGCGATGGACATTAAAAAATCTGTAAAATTTTACAGCTTTTGACCTAAATTAACCTCTCTACCATCTGGCTTCCCTTTTCTCCTCTGGCCTTGGAGGCCACGAAGAGGAGTCCAAACATTCCCCCCGGAGTGCCTGATAAAGAGAGTCTCTCAGAACCCTCCCCCGCATCCACTTATCTCTGCCAGCTTTTTCCCCACCGCTGTAATCTGACGGGTCATTAGTACAGCGCCATCTGGCTGCAGGAAAATGCCGGCTGCGGACTGCAGCGGCTACACAACTTCCCCGGACCCCTACCTTATCCTGCGATGTTCTTTTCCTGTATTTGTCAATGTGCTTGACTGCAAATGGCTTTTTTACCTGCTCCACAGTGCCCTTTTTATGAAGGACAATGCGGAAAAGGCTCTTTTTTAAGCTAATTTACCTAATGTATATCCATTTCTCTGTTTCTCTCTAAAAATACTACCTCTCAACACTGGCCTGTTCCCACCCTGTCTATGTCTGTGGCCTGAGGGGTCCCATTTTGCTGGTGACCTTGCCGGTGATCTATCTATCATCAAACAGTTGAATTCTGTTAGTTTGAGGTTAAAATGGTTGAACAGATCATAACTTCAATTCATTTTCAAACATCTTGCCATGAATTCATTTCAGTGGTCCAGATGCACTGGAAATATGCCGTCGTGGCCAAAAGTTTTGAAGATGACACAAATATTAGTTTCCACAAACTTTGCTGCTAAACTGCTTTTCGATCTTTGTTTCTGTGATGTACAGAAATATAATTACATAGCTGTGATTTGGGCAAAATTGTGAGTGAGTCCACTCCCCTTGGATGAGAAGCAACCCCCACACATGAATGGTCTCCGGATGCTGTACTGGCGGTCTCATGCTAGGTGGCGCTGGTGATTCCAGAGATTACGACACTTCTGTAAAAGAGTATCAGAAAGCTACAGTAAATAAGTAGCAAGTGAGGTGCAGACATATTGTTCGGCCTTATTTTCAAGAGGAGGATTAAATATTTAAGCTCAAATATATTAAATATCTAAATATATTTAGTAAGTAAACTTACAAATATTACATATCTAAACTTATATTTTTCCAAATTGGACTTTCAATCGAAGCAGGAGATAGTTATTAAAGGAGACTGAAGAGATAAAGGCAACCCTTCTACAAACAAGTTATCGATTCTTTTCTTCAGAAAGAGCCGTTTGTATATGGGACAAAATGTTGAAATGACTTTAAGCTAAACACTGGTTACTGGTTGCTAGTCAAAGAGTGAAGAAGCTGCTCTGTAGCTGCTTTTTTAAACTCTAATATGCAAAATCTCAAAAAACAACACAATCAAGAAGATAATTTCAAATCTAAAGATCTTTGGAATAATGTAAATACATGCTGCTTATCCTCTCAGACGGCGCGTGCATGAGCGAGAGGGCTGTGTGGGTGTGTGCATGCTGCCCGACAGGTTGACACACGCTGAGAGCTCATTTCCCTCTCTGCCCTCAGGTGAGGAACAGGGCTGTCAGTCACACACACACACACAAAGCTCATGCTGTAGCTTTCTCTGCGGTCATTAGAGAAGCGACACGTATTCCTTGCATCATCCCTAGCCTCTCCGGGGCCATGCGCGCATGTGTGTGTGTGTGTGCTCAGCTCTACACCCATCAACCAAATTAAATGTAACGAGTCGTCAGGAAACAGAAAGCCTTGCTTCTGGAGGCCTCTCCTCACCCTCGTCCAGCTCTGAAAGATCCTCCTGTGGAAGAGCAGTCCGTACACAGAAAGCTGTGTGAGCGACGCTGCTCGTCAGACTCCATCTTTGATTGTTGGGGTTTATATAGGTTTAAAATGTCTTCCATGCCCCGTGTCCAGCTGATTTAAGTGGGATAAAAGATAACATCTGCAGGATTGCTGTGGTCTGGTGTTTGTCATGAGATGGCTCAGGTAAAGATGGTTGACCACTCTGAGCCAGGTTTACACTGGAACAAATAGGTGCCAGAGCTCTTAAAAAACAATAACCAGGCCTCATCACGATGTATGTGTCCTCAGCTGAGCATAAAGGACTAGTTAAGATCAGAAAATCAAATAACGTTTCAAGCAGCAGTGAATCGTCCGGTGAGAGATCCGATTCTCATCATACACAAGGCTTAGGTGCGATCACAGTTTATTTCTGCTCTGAATTCCCAGAAGGCACCTAAACGAAATCCTCTGGTGTGACGAAAGACCTGGTCATCACTGCAGTGAAGCATTGTGGTGGCATCATGCTGCGGAGATGTTCATCCACAACAGGAACTGGAAACACACTCTACTCTGCTTGTTTTAATAAAAAGAAATTACGATTTTCTTTTGATCGTATGATCTTTCTCACGATGTGATGACAGCGGTCAGTCAGCTCTGTTCAGTGTAGCTGTCAATCACATGGTCCCACGTATTTAGGGGAAAATTGGGCCACCGTGAACCACATGTACCAAAAAAAACATGAACTTTGTTCACTGTGTAGATAACTTTCGAAAATCATTAAAACTCATTAAATGTGGAAATTATGTAATTTCTTAAAGTTCAGCTTTTTCCCATTGACCGGAAATCATTCCCCAGCCAGCCACAGGGGGGCGATCGTCGTGGTTTAAATATAGCCCACACGTCACCATTATCTCAATCTAAATGGCACCAGTCATGAGGAGGCCAGTATTTCCGTGAGTAAAAGGGAGTCGATGGATATGTATGCTCAAAATGTTTCACATTACAGTGGTACCCGAGATACGAAACTAATCAGTTCCAGGGTGACCTTCGTATGTCAAACAATTTGCATCTCGAAGCAAGTTTTAAATGTAAAGCGCATAATCCGTGCAGCGGCTCTCAGAAACAACAGAATAAGTAGATTAAAAAAATGGAAAACCAGAAAAAAATCCAGCAACGTTTCTTCAATCTTTAAATCTACACATTGTTATTGTAATAAATGATAATAAAACAGAATAAAACAAGTAAAATATGTAATACGTACACAAATGTGAAACCTTACCTTGAGAGTGAAGCGATGTGTCGGAGGAGGAGGAACGGATGAAGAAAACGTTAAGGCACTACGTATGAAAGTTATCTTTCTCGAGATATTTCACGAATTACTGACACCAACACGTTCATCTGATAGTGGCTTATTGAGACGTCCCATCTTCCTCTTCACAACACCCCAGAGATTTCTGATCGGGTTCAGATGAGACGAGTTTGTTGCCAATAAAGAACAGAGATACCAAGAGCTGGTAGCTCTGGCACTGTGTGCACCGCAATACGTTAACCGAAGATATTCAACATTTCCAAATGCACCTCTAAAGTTAATCTAAACCCCATCGTCGAGCATTGAGAGCCCCTGTGAGTTTTGTGAACCACAAACAGGAACAGCAGGGGGGCGTGTTACAGTCTTAATCACAGTCATATGTAATAAAAGTTTTATACACAGGGTTTATTCCAAACAATAATGTTTTCCAATATATAGTGTCATTTTTGATATTATATAAATTGACATTATATAAATTGACTTTATATAATATTGCTCTAAAACTGCTCATGCTCTTGATTCCAACAACATATTGCTTCATTAATTTATTTTTATCTTTTGCTAATTTTTCTATAGAAACACAAGGGATTCTTTTGGACAAATCTAATCTGATGTAATTAATGTATTTATATTTATAGAGATTTTTTCTGATGAAGGGGAAACCTCCTGGGGCAAGGTTGGGTTCTGTCTTCAGCTGGACAGGAACCACTCTACTATATTCCACAGCTGAGAAAAAAACAAACCCGGACCTTTGTAAATAAAATAATCTGTAAAAGCCCT